>VWZI01017594.1:578235-681574 GCA_013396835.1 Psilopogon haemacephalus | reverse complement strand
AGTATCAAATGGAGATTTTTTTTTTTTTTTTAAGAAGCACTTAAAGAGCAGCATTTTCCAGAAGAGCTGCATTAGAAACTTCTCCTCCAGCTCTTCTCTACGCTAGGAAATCATGCTCCACAAAAACGCAGGCAGTAGACATGCAGAGAGGAGCACTCAGCAGAGCTGGATCCCAAGTGAGCCCATTTATTAGACGTGCACCGAGAGCAGCGAGTATCTCCGCACGCCACAGCGCCTTCCGCGCGGCTTTCCAACCGCATTCACTGCTTGAAAAATGTAGTGAGAGCTCTGTCAAGTGCTATTTTCCGGATGCTGTAGTTCCAGGAACAAACGGGCATCCAAGCAGGTGAGGGGAAGGCAGCAGAGCCAGAAGCCCCAGTTGAGTCTTTTAAGGAGGCCATGGTATCCATTTCTAGGAAAGCCACGCTGCACAGGAAATGTGGGGGTTAGAAACAGCTCTTGTAGAGAGGTCTTCAGCTCTAATACAGATGCATCTGTATTTTTCCATTATATTGAAAGCTTTGCCCATATTTACTGCTTGGGGATTGTTTTTTCTCACTGCTGTTGTCCTGCCAGCAATATGTACTTAGGGCCGGAGCCTCTGCGGTCCACTGGCACGGCAGTTTGGACTTTGCAGTTGGACCTCACCCTGCTTCTGCACTTGGGCTCCGCTCTGTGCCTCGCGTCATCTCTAATGCTGACACACATGGCTGGCTGGGAAGCAGATGCTTCAGCACATAGGTCTGGAGCTACCCTGACACTGATCTTGCTTCCATGTAGCTTAGTCAGGCATTGTAGTCGGCAAGGAGGAAGTCCCAAATGTTCTGCAAGTCTTGTTCCTCAGGCACTACAGAACTCAGCACATTGGGCGCTGACCATTTTGCAGGAGATCCATGTAATCCCTGTGCTCATATGCAAGAGGAAAAGGTAAAGCTGGGCTGGAAGAGAGATTTCACAGAATCTGAGAATAGTAGGGACCTCTGAATGTCATCCAGTACAATCCCCCTGATAAAGCAGGGGCACCCATGGCAGCTTGCCCAATGCCCAGGTGGGTTTGCAATCTCTCCAGAGAAGGAGACTCCATAACCTCTCCGGGCAGCCTGCTCCATGGCTCCAGCATCCTCACAGCAGAGTTTTCATCAGGTTCAGATGGAACCTTCTGGGCTCTAGTTTGTGCCTGTTGCCCCTTGTCCTGTCAGTGAGCATCACTACCAGGAGTCTGGCCCTATCCCCTTGCTCCTTACCTTTTAGATACTAATGAACATTGAGACCAAAGATCTCAGTCTGCTCTTCTCTAGGTTAAACAGCCCCAAGTCTCTCAGCCCTTCCTCCTCACAGAGATGCTGGGGTTCCACTGGTGTCTCTCCAGTAATTTCTTATCTCTCTTCACTGGGAAGCTCGGAACGTTTCCAGGCAGTGTGATGCAGACTGCCCACTCAAGCAGGAATGCCTGTTGACAGGACCTACTGGGCCCCACAGCAGTTAAATGCTGGGCACCAGGATGAGTCAGAGCTGCTCTGAGGTCATGCACTGAAGCCTTTTCCCAGTCGTTATTAAGGGAATTCAAGAGATGTTTTGCTTTAGCTGCAAACACAGTAGGTTTTTCTCACACAAAAGCTAAATGTGCAGAAACCAAGTCAACAACATCAGCAAGGAGCCAAGCTCTAAGGCCAGTGGTCCCTAGTGACCCTCAGATGTGCAGATCAGTGAGAATCAGAGAAGTATCATAGCACTAAAGCAAAACCTCATTAATAAAAATGACAGGAAAAGCTGTGAAACAAGGAAGGTTACCTCAGAGCAAAGCTGATGAGATTCTGGAGCAGCCTCCCCCAGGAAGCAGCACAGTTCCACTACTCCACTTGGTTTATAACTAGACTTAGGAAGATGCTTTAGGAAAAGTCCTCTGGCAGAAGGGTGGACAAGATCATCTAAGGGGTATCTTCCATTTCTCAATTCCATGAAGTCTTTCCCACCCACACCAAAGAATGAAGCTTGAAAGAGAAAAAAATTTGCATTACCCTCT
The DNA here is from genome assembly GCA_013396835.1 of Psilopogon haemacephalus. Lineage (NCBI taxonomy): Eukaryota > Metazoa > Chordata > Aves > Piciformes > Megalaimidae > Psilopogon > Psilopogon haemacephalus. The sequence continues at coordinate 679,551 of VWZI01017594.1, read as the reverse complement.
GCATTTTGTTTTAATGTCAGGGAGGTGCTTAGCACAACAGGTCCCCATGTAACCCTTCTTAATGAAAGAAGTTTGGAAAACAATTTTGAGCATGACTAGCATGGAGATATTTCTGTACGCTTATGGTTACTGCCCTCCCTTGGCCCATCCCCAGGAAGAAGTTTCTTCCCAACAGTGCCTGCAGAGTGCACAAAGAATGCAACGCACAGGATCAGGCTGCAGGAAGCCAAACCCAGACCCAGCTGGTCTCAAATGAACCCCACCCTGCCCTTTGCATGGTGTCCACCTGCCTTCACAAGCACATCTGATGTTTTGCCCAAAATTAGCTATTACCATGCTACAGCCTGGGGAGCAAGGAGGATTCTGGCTGGAGAAGACATCTCTCCCTTGCCATGATTCTGCTGAGTCAACTTCTCTTGTTCATGTAAAGAGGTTCTGAACAGGATGGATTCTTTTGCTGCCCACGAGAGTCAGAGTCATTTGTTAATTTGCATGATTTGGCTCAAAGAAGGACTCCAGATGGAGATAAAGAAGCTGAAAGGAAATCATCTTGTTCTCTACAACTCCCCAAAAGGAAGTTTGAACCAGGTGCGATTTGGTTTCTTCTCCCTATTAACAAGTGGTAGGACAAGAGGAAATGGCCTCAAATTGCACCAGAGGAAGTTCAGCTTGGACACTAGAAGAAACTCCTTCACTGAAATGGTTCTCAAATGGTAGGACAGACTTTCCAGGGAGATGGTTGAATCTCCATCCATGGAGGGGCTTAAAAGACACAGAGATGTGGTGCTGAGGGATGTGGCTTAGCACCAGACTAGAGTTGGAGACTGGCTAGACCAGACAACCTTAGAGGTGCTTTCCAACCCCAACAACTCTATGATTCTATGCTGCAATAGAACTTGCCTCTTCTGTTTGCCCAGATGTGGCTATTTAATTTAAGTAAGAGGCTTACAAGAAGGTGATGCCAGAAAAGAAGCAGGCTGGTCTGACTGCCATTATTTTCACACTGTCCTACAATCTGATACTAATGGTTACATGGCTTAAAATGGAAGGGGAAAAACCTTGGAGAGGAACAACTCAAGTATCATTTTACTCCATCTCATTACATGTCATTTTTGTTGCCAACTGCTTCTCAAGTTGGCATTTGACATTGTTATCTGCTGTGGCCTGGCAAGGTCAGTAAAATCTTTTAAGTATCAATTCACATAAAGCTGCTACATCTTTAATGCTTGAAAACTAAGTTTGCCAAGCACTCAGCACTGCATCTTTCTCTGAAACCAAAGATTTTTCTCTCCCACCCCAGTGATTTGGGAAGGTCTGCATTGGTTCCTGCAGCTAAAGGAATTTGTGGCTACAATTTTATTGTCATTAGAGAGAAGAAGGTTGACAGTGCCAGAACGTGACCGTGGCTTTCAGAATCACTAACCCAGTAATTTGCCAACTAATGCAAATGCCTGCTTGGAGGCTTGCAGAAAACACTAGAAAACTGACTAAATCCTTTGGGGTCCTTTCCTCTACTAAGGTCATTTTCTAGAGCACTAACAAGGAATGACATGGTGCAGGAACAGAGAAGTTAATTCCCCAGGACATCCAGAGAAGCTATAAAGGTGTGGATTAACCTGTGCTCCACAGCATCAGTGTCAAGCACAATGATTTTTTTTAAATCTTCTTCTGTGTTTAGAAGAAGTCCTGGGATGACTCATTAAACACTTGAGCTTTTCATAATGAAGAAAACAGGAGGACCTTGCACCACTACACACCAAAAGTGATTCTGTGGCTGCCACCATCTGAACCATGGGGTGAGACAAAGACAAGGAGATCCCTTTCCAATTACTGTCAAAGGCAAAGCAGACAACTTGAGGAACATGAAGTTATTACCTGCTAAAACAGGCAGACTCTTTTTCCCTCCTCCTCTGTCTCTTGGGTGGTTTTGCCCTTGCTTAAATATGCTTTTTCCAGAGGTGCTATCAGCCACTAGCATAGCTGCGGGGCTCAGCTGTGCCCTTTGGAGCCAGCTGGAGGAAGGCAGAGCTAAGTGAGTCAAGCACAGAGCAACCCTGACCTATTCTAACAGAGGGCACCCACTCTCCAAATCTGGACACCCCTTTCACCACTTATCAGCCCACAGGCTGGCTCAGCAGTACCAAAGGAGAACATCTGCCTTTTAGCTAAAGAATCTTCACATCCTTCTGAAGAACTGATAAACTGCCCAGCAAAAACATTTCACCTGGGTTATGAGCAACTGAAATGTTACTTTGAAGACAATAGGATGAATTGAATACTTTCCCACCTATTAAAAAGGCCCATTAAGTGCCTGAGTGACTCATAAATGCGTTTTCTGCATTGTGCCTTTGGCAGCAACCTCTGATGGCCAAGCATTTTCATAATCCTGAAAGTTTTCCTGACCTGTCCAGCAGCAAGAAGCCCTAACTTCCTCCTGCTGTGTAATTACCTTTAAATAGAATTGGTCAGGCACTGGTGTGGCACACAGAGGACTCTGATCATGCCAGACACGGATGATGAAGTTTCACAACTATCGTCCTGCTGCTGACTTCTCTCAATAAAGCCCAGCTATGGATAATCTCTCACACATTTTCCAGTGCTACAAGCACTGAGATACAAACTTCAGCAAGCTTAGCACTCTCGCACTTCACTGAAGTGATCTGCTCTTTGCCTCCTAACTTTTCTAAAGCCAAGCTGTGAAGCATTAATTCATTACTTTGTTGTAGGTGTTGCCATTTATAAACAGCCAATTGCATGTTTTGTTCATTATTACAGCTTCTGAGACTTGCATTAGCCTAGTCACTTCCAATCACCTCTATACCAAACATTCAACTGCTTAGGAGAAAAGCCCAGCCCCGTGTGAAGCATTCACTGACGACTGGGGCCATAAATCATCTTGGCTAGGTTCTCAGAAGTGACTGGACAAGGACAAGTTTCCTAGCTGTAAATGCTCCCCCACCTTCTTGCAGACTCTTGGACTTTTGATAAACATGAGCAATTAGCACCTTTGCAGACATCATTTTCCTTCCCCGCTGATGGAACATTGGATACTAAGAAGGAAACTGGGGCTTGGAGAGAGGTTCCAGGAAGGTCTTCAGGATTGAGCATGGGATTATTAACAGTGCTTCAACTCATTCACGGATCTATGTGCTAACATGCTCCTCTCACCCACACCTCCCTGCCCCTACAGTGACATGTGCTGTGACAAGACCATTTCTGTCTGATGGGAAGAAAAACAAACATTACGGTGGATAATCAAACAACTGCAGGCTCTTCTGTTCTTGGATGGGAACTCACTCTTAGCTAATGGCATAAAACATGGGAAGAATGCTCTATAATTAAACCCTTCTCTGGAAATATTTGACCAGGTTTGGGATGAGCTACAGGAACAACACTGAAGCCAGGCAGCAGCGGTAAAGGCAGCATGGGACTGGGACTGAGGCACTTTCATTAATATATAAACCCAGGAGAGGCTGAAGGCAAGGTGATGCTAGGTTGGGCAGGGGATTCAGTGAAGGGTTATACATATACCCCAGAAAACGTCTGTTGCCTTCTGTTTACATCACTGCAATCTCTTGGGGGGAAGCTGTACCTTGAAAGGGGAGACCAGTTTACACTGCTACAGCCACTGCCACCATTTGCATCTTTCCACTACAAGGTTCAGCTCCTGCTTTCATGCTGTCTTCCCACAATCTAACCTTCTTCTAGCCACCACAGTTGCTGAGCTACCTTAAAGAAAACCACTGGCTGGTTTAGGCAATACCATGATGGATGTACAGCAGAGAACATAGAAGCTCTGATGCATGATCTGCAGCAGCCATAACAAAGCCAAGGTTGGGAACAAGATGGACATTCACAGTTAATTAAACTCTTTGCCTTTCAAACATGCTGGGCCAAGTAGTGAATCCTAACGGGGCACAGAGATACAGGAAACTGAGGCCAAGCAACTGTCCAGGCTGTTCGCTTCTGGATCTTAGGAAGATGTGAGCAGTGCTCTAAAGGCATGGGGAGCACAGGCAGGCATATTTTGAATTTTCACACCACCAGAGCAGCATCTCATGTGAATAGTGCTGGTTCTGCCTGTAGATCTTGGATCTGGACTGTGGGCCCCTTTTGTCCTGAGCCAGCTCTTTTAGATGTTTCCTCTGCTCGTCACTAATTCCCTTCCTCTCCTCGTGACTAAGAAATGGACATTCCCCATCCTCTGTCTTGATTCATCCTCCCAAACAGGGATCCTGCCTCACAATAGCCTCAGAGGTCTACGTTCAACCTACAAAGCTGTGCTTGTCCAAGGCAGGTTGCTTGAAGTCCCTCATACCAGGGAACCAGAATGGGATGGAACTTGCTCCTAACACATACCAAACCCTACTTGGCTGTATGTCAGACACATTAAGCCAAGGTTTGTAGCAACAAGATGCTGAAAAGAATGCTCTGAAATCTGGACTCATGTGGATCATATTTTAGAGCTCCAAAAAGCACACAAAACTTACTGAAAGCTAGGAGGAAGGACTGAATGTGCCTGACAATTCCTGATAAACCATTTCCATTTTAACACTTCTCAAAACCATTAAGCATTCACACTGAGCTGAAAAAAAAATTAAGCATTAACTTCTCTTTTGTAAAACCTTTGGTTTCCCTGAAAAGCAATATAGATGGAGGGGGAAGGACCAACAACAGGTGTTGATAAGAAGTGGGAAGAAGTGTGATCTGTCAGTAGAACAGAAGAAATATGAACATTGAGCCTGCCAAGGGCTAAGCTCTGCTCTAGGTTACAGCTCCTATCACACCCTGAACTAACGCAGCTAAGCTAAACTTTCTAAGCTGACATTTGTCACATGTTGAGATGGACAAGCAGTAATTAAACTTGACAAATGCAAAGTCTTCTGAGGAAACACACCAGAGAGGATAATTCTATATCTGTGACAGGGACCTCCAGAGTCTGTGGTCTCCCAGAGAGCCCAAGCCAGGGCTCAGTGGATGCTTTCAGCAGAGTAGCAGGAACACAAAGTTACAGCTCCTTTGGGCCACCAAATGCAGCCAAGTTCACACACTTCAAAGCACTTTAAAAAGAAGTAAGGACACACAGAGAAGAGTTTCTTCTTGTTGGAACCATCAGGTAAGCTCTCAAAGGAAGTTTCAGGAAGTTGTTTGGACAACTTCCTAGGTTCATTAGAAGACAAATGTCCAGCGTGGGCTATTGAAATGATTTTCCAGCTGGATGGCAAAGCAGACATAATACCCAAAAGAGATGAAAAAGTGGATGTGGTGGCCAGCCCCAAGCCTACTTCCTCACTGGTATTGAACTACAAATCCCATTTGCAAACACTCTGTCAAATGCCACAGCCAGAAGACAGAACTCTTCCAGCCGCTGGACCATGGGAGAGTGGCTCTAGCACCTGATGGAAGAGCACAGCACCTACTGGCAACACTTCTCATCATGTTTTCCAAAGGAAGAATTAAAACCACATTTCTAGACTGCAGGGATAGGTTACAGAAAGGCAACCACATACACAATGCCACAGAATACTCTGCCTCCCCTCCTCTTCCTCCCAAGACCACACTTCCTGCTGCACCTTCCATGCAAGACACCAAACACCCCTCACCTACTGCAGCAGGGCAAGAGTGTGAAAGAACATAACCATGTCCTGAAAGGGTTACAGTGGACAACAAAACACAGCAGGTGCAAGCACACCAGAAAGAAATAAAGCAAAATTCTCTCCTTATGGGAGCAATAGAAATGATTGAGAGTGTGGACTCAGTAATCTCCAGAAACTGGGGCAACATTGTTGAGTCAAATTAAATGCACAGAGTGGAAAAATCCTGACCCTACAATATATCTGTGTCATGTGTCTGCTTGTGATTTACTGTTCCAGTTGAAGGCTGCCCTTGATAGATTTTGGGGAAGAGAAGGAACATGTAGGTCTTGTTTCCTTACAAAGCATGGACATAAGCATTTATCTATACTCATACTGAGGAATGATGAACAGGACAGCCAATTTTTTGCACTCCTCAATTCTCTCCCATCATTCACATAAATTTGTAAATTCATAGAATGGTTCAGGTTGGAAGGGAACTAAAATATCATCTAGTTCCAGCCACTCTGCTGCCATGGGCAGGGACACCTTCCACTAGACCAGGTTGCTCAAAACCTCATTCAACTTGGCCTTGAACATCTCCAGGAACGTGGCATTCACAACCTCCCTGGGAAACTTATCCCAGTATCTCACCACCCTTACAGTAAAAATTTCTACCTAATCTCCAGCTCTCTTCCAGCTCAAAGCCATTCCTTTTCATCCTATCACTACAAGTCCTTTTAAGAAGTCCCTTCCCCACTTTCTTATAGGCCACTCCAAGCATTGTGTTTGCCCATTAGGAGGCACAGAGAAAAATAGGCAGGGTGAAGCCCTGTCAAACAGGTGATAGCTTAGGGCAGGAAGGGGTAGAGAGACAATAAAGCCCCTAAAGGGGTATGACCTCCTGGGAAGCAGCTGAACTCTGGCATTCTTACCCTCAGCTGCCAGCAGGTCCCAATGCTGCCAGACCCAAGCCAAATACTCTCCTCCTAAGCCCTATCTCAGCCTCCTCAAGCAGTCTTAGGTGTTGGCACACAATCATTTTGATAAAACCAGGTTCTGAAAATAGAGAGACAGTAACACCAGGACTCAGGGAGATGTGCTGCCCAAAATGCTCTCAAAATTCTCTTGGAGCAGGGAGCATGGCCCATTACACTATGCACCAGCTCACCTTGGTCCAAGGCAGGCTAAGTGCAGATCCTCTCCTGGCTACAGAATCTTAATATAATTCAAGAACAAGAAATTCCCTTCCAAAAGATGCACAGAAGACAGGTGGGACCACAGCACCAGCAGCTCTGCACAGCCCTGCCCTGATGTCAAAGCCCTTGACCCCAGAAGATGGGTCCCTGTTACACACCAGCAAACTTTTTGGAGGAGGCCTGTTTCTCCAACAGTGATTTTCTCTACCACCCATCAGGCTTTATTTTGCTGTCAGTGTCAAATTTCAGCTGAGAGATTTGCACTACAGCTGCTGGCTGGGTTCAGCTCCTTGTGATCTGCTCTAGGAAGCTTCCAGGGTGAAACACAAAACTGGGTAGTTTTGGTGCATTACCAGCAATGCTCTGGCATGACTGCTACATGTTCACTAATGCCAAGCAAGTTTCAAGTGTCCCAGGCTGCTTTTTGACTTGTGGGTAGATGCAAAGCACGAATCACAGGTTGTCTCCTTGCTTTGTTACATACACACAAAACCAGATCATGAAACAAAGCTGAAGGGGCTCAATTAACTTTTGATTCCCTGGTACCAAGTGTAAATAGCATCAAAGCCACAGAGCCACAAGAGTATGATGGGAAAGGCTAAATCTTTTCTAACTCTTTTCGGAGTTGATTTGCTGTCTTTAGATAAAATGCTCCCAAAGGGTGCCCAGCTCTGCTGCCTCAGGCTGGAAGGTCCTGAGCTGCAGGTGGCATAGTCCCACCACACATCTCCCCCAAGCCCTCTGTGCCCAAACCAGAGAGATTCAAATCCATCCACTTTCCAAATCTTTCTTTCACCTCCCTTCTTCTGCAGCACTGTCATCAATTTGGAGAGAGAACAGCAGACATGCTCCCCCCCCCTCCCCCCACCCCTAGTAATTATTGGATTTAGTTACCTGCCAGCAGCAATCCACACAGCAGTAGGAGGAGTAAGTAAATATTCCCTGGCTCCTGTCCAGCACCCGAGTACTATTTCATACTCTAGTAATCACACAGGAGCTAATTAGGTATCTAAATAGGCTGGGATTATTTATTGTATCATTTAATAGCCTTACAGTTGTCACAGGACATTTGTTTGATGCTGCTTACTTAGTTTTATGGTCTACTGACAGTAACCCATGCCCTGCTGCTGTCGTGGTTCACAGAATGGAGCAGAGTAGGCTTTCAGGAGACTTTAGCCTCCTTTAAGTACCCAGCAGGGCAGAAAGAGAAGACTTCTCTTAGAGAAGTTTGGTCTCCAGAGCTCACCCGGCTGTTCCCATTGCTCATGGCTGTTCCCCCTGAGCACTGCAGCCAGGACACAGGGCAGATGTGCCCAGAAAGAAGCTGGAATAGGAAATCCTCAAAGATTTTGATTGAATGCAAACTTCCAAATGCTGAGGGAAATAATTCCAAAAGCCCTTCCTTACATCTAAGAGAACTACGAGGAGGAAAAAAAATCAATGCCATTTTATCTCTGTTTTTCACAACAGCAAGGAGTCACTCTGGACCTAGAGGCATTTGGTTTTGCTCACTATCTGCAACACAAAAAGAATATCAAACTGGAGGGAGCAAGACTTCATCAACAAGTTTACAAAGCTTGGAAAGGTGCAGATTTATTCAGTAAAATGGAATTTCAAAGCATGCACGTACAGAAACCTGACCCAGGAGAATTCACTGCCTGGCCTGCGTTCAGAAGCACTCATTTGGGAAGGGGGAAATACTGTAAAGAATTATGGTTATTAAAACTGTTTACAGGAATGTGAAAAAGCTGAATATAGACAAACCCAAATAGGAGCTTCATCTTCTCAGAGACTACAATCAGCAGCTCTGGGGCTCTCAACACAAGGACATGAGTCTTGATAGAGCAGGTCCAGAGGAGGCCACGAACATGACCAGAGAGCTGGAGCAGCTGTCCTATGAACTCTCCCAGGCTGGAAGAGCTGAGATTATTCAGACTAGAGAAGACTTCAGGGAGATCTTATAGCAGCCTTCTAGTACCTGATGGGATGCAAGAAAGCTTTTTGCAGGGCATGTTGTGATAGGACAAGGGGCAATGACTTTAAACTAGATAAGAGTCTACATAGGTTCAACTTTAGGAAGGTCTTTGATGGTGGAACACTGTAAGAGGTTGCCCAGAGAGGTTGTAGAGGCTCTGTCCCTGGAAACACTCAAGGTCTGGCTTGATGTGCCTCTGCATAACCTGATCTAGTTGGGTATGTCCCTGCTGACTTCAGACAGCCTTTGGAGGTCCCTTCCAACCCAAAGCATTCTATGATTCTCTCCCCTATGCCTCCTCCCTACCCCTGAGGAGCATAGGGGAAGGTGGAACCTCAGCAAGACATTTCCATGTGCCTGAGCTGCCTGTTACTGTCTGTCTTGGACATCACAGACATGAGATCAGCCAAGCAAAGTCCTATCTAATAGTTGTGGTTTATGTCTCGTATAAGATACCCCATGCTGTACAGGATGCCCTTCACACAGGCTACATTCCACATTCCCAATCTGATAAAGTCACCCTGGGTGACAACAATTAGTGCCTGAAATCAGCCACACTATCAGATTGAAGAGCTTGGGAATCCAGACACTGGGGGAACCTGCAGCTTCACAAGTGTTAGAGGATACCTCTGCAGCCCAGGGCAGTCAATCAAGAGGTAACTAATGACAGCAGTGTGTCATCTGGGCCACAAAAGGAAAGCAGTAGGAGAAGGCAGTGACCCTAAGCACAATGCAGAGGTGTGGACTGTCCTACAAGATGAAGTGCACACAGGGAGTGTACCAGCTGAAGCTCTGACACCAGGAAGAACAGTGTTTGCTTGGACCAGGGCTCTTTGTTGGGCAGTCCATTGAGGGGGTTTAGTTTCAAGCCTAAACAGGTGTCTGATTACTCTCTGCCTTGGAGATAAGGTACCTGAATGTCTTGTGCAAACACAGAGAGGCCAGAGGGAGAGCAAATCATTGTGGAAAAGGCTCTTGGTTGCACATTGTCGAAAGGAAGAATGTTCTAAGGAAAAAAAACAAACAATTCCCTCTGACTTTTGTTAGCGCTTATGGAAAGTGGCAACATATAAAAATGAGCTTTATGGCTTGCCAGAACGTCGCAGGGAGTGGAACAGATGGCCAATTCATCTCCACCGAGCCTGGCACTTCGAACAAAAGAAACAATATGTGTTTTGCTGCCCTAATTTTTCCCCCAGGTATCCCAGCAGGTGACTGGGATATCTGATGACAAGAACGACTTGACTTGTGCTCCCCAAGAGCACGAGTTCCTTGTTTCTGTGGCCTTGCCATTGTTTTGGCCAATTACCCACCCCTCTGCAGCGCTCTGGTGAAGTTTCTCCAGATCCAGAAGACAACAATGGCAAACCTGGATGGCACACACATCCTCACAAACACCACCACTTCCAGGGGACTCATGTTGTCACACAGAGACTCATTTCACTATCCTTAAGACTAGCCCGGAAAAAATTCCTTTCTTGGACTGCAGCTACAAGCAACATATCAGGAGGATGTTTCATAGAATGTAACTGGCTGAAAAACTCCAAGATTAGACCAAGGCATCCAAAAATCAGTTGGCTACCCTAATATGTTTTAACATTTAATATTAATTCCCAGGCATGACCTTCATTTCAAGATTTGCATTTTTCTGCATTTTCCCACAGGTTCTGAAGGCTTAGGGCTGGGATTTTGAAGGCTTCACCAGCAGAATGAAGGTGAGAAGGGGGGAAATCCTTCTCACAGTGGTGCAGCATGCACAGGACACACGTGTGTGAGGCTGGAGAAGAGAGATATGAGTGAGTTGCACAGAGAATGGCCTATCTCTCTCAGTAACATGCATCTTTCCCCTGCTCCCACACTACATCTGAACTCTGATGTACTCTCACCCATACCAAGAGCTTTCCAAGTCTTGTGAAAACAAAAGGAAGTCGTGGACAGCCAAAGTCTCTAACACACTCAGGCATGAGCAATGGATGTCCATCAGTGACTGGCACAACACTCAAGCTTGAAAACTGTACTTGGAATATTCTCCTGCCACTGCTCGTCTTTGTCACAATAATTGATGGACTCGATTCATAAGTCTAAAAAGCACTAGAGGTTCTCTGCCCCTTCAGTCACAGAAGGATGGGTGCTCATGATCTCTGCAAGATTAACTCTTTGGGAAACCACATGCCACAGCTCTACAAATAGTCCAGGTTCTAACTAGAATATGCTTAGCCACAAGAATGATTCTCTTATCACATTCATCATACAATGGTTTGGGTTGGAAAAGCTCTTAAAGATCCTAGTTACAACTTCCTGCCATGGTCAGGGACACCTCCTGCTAGGGCAGCTTCCTCCAGGCTGCATCCAGCCTGGCTTTGAAGACTCCAGAGTTGGAGCTTCCAGATCTTCTCTGGCCAGCCTCTTCCAGCATCTCCACCACCCTCATGGGAAAGAATTTCTTCCTAATGTCTGATGAAATCCATCTTCTTCCAGTTTGAAGCCGTTACACCCCTTCCTGTCACTCCACACCTTTGTAATGAGTCCCTTGCCAGCTGTCCTGTAACCCTCTTCAAATCCTGGAAGGCTGCTCTAAGGTCTCTCTGGAGCTTTCTCTCCACTGACTCTCTTACCCTGTCTTCATATGGAAAGTGTGTCAGCCCTCTGATCATTCTTGTGGCTTTCTCTGGACCTGCTCTAACAGTCACAGATTCACAAACTGCATCGGGTTGAAAAGGACCCTCAAAAGGTCATCTTGTCCAATCCTCTGCTGTCATCAGGGACATCCAGCTAGATCAGGCTGCCCAAGGCCACATGGAGTCTGATCTTGAACATCTTCAGGGACAGGGCCTCAGACACCTGAGGGCAGTTCCATGAATGAAGCAGCCAGAACATGAAGATGAAGCAAAAATCATCAATGATGATTAAAAATAACTCACTGGGAAACTTCTTGGGACATATTATGAATAGAAGATCAAATTTAAATGGTATTTTAAAAGAAACTGACTGCGTTCCATGATGTATTAGAAGATCCCCTAATGGGTTAACCAAACCTTTCACCCACAAGCTATTAGGAAATATAATGTTATATTCCCTTCAGAGCAAGGAGTTGTTTTGTCTTACTAGTAAATATTGACTAAAAACAGGGATTAAATGAACATTCCCATCCCACTGACTCAGCCACAGCAGTGTTTTCTCCCTGAAGAGAGCATTACACACCCTGAACATACATACAGAGGAATCAATCATTAGACATATGTTTAGGAAATTATCTTTTCCAACCCAAAAAGCCAGGCTTCCAGAGAGGACCCAAAAGCCAAGGTTAGTTTGCTGGGACAAGCTTATGTGACAGAAGCAGAGCAGAAGAGGTCCCATCTCAGCCATACAGTCACAGTGAGGAATTAGTAAAGAGAATCATCTCATTATTTTTCCTTCTCGTCTCATTATTCTATTTTGTGGCCATCTGTGGGGAAACGGAAGTCTTTAAATTCGAAATACAAACTTTAGCCTGAGTGAGATTGTAGGTAAATGACATCCAGCCTGATTTTAAAGACGCATAATGAAGAAGCGAGAGCAGGGCTACATTAGAACATGCCTCAATGTCTCCCTTCCACCGGTTTCAAGGGGATTTAAACCCATAACCTGTCTCGCTTCAGCCTTGCAATAGTGAATGGAACAAGGCCTAAACATCTTTAAAATGATCGAGTTGGACAGCTTTCCAGTGCAGCTCAGCTCAAATTTCCCCTGCTTCAGCAGGATCCATGCACACAAAGTCAGGATGCCGGGTCCGGGGCTTGCAGGCGCACACAAGGCTGAGAAGGCTGCTGAGCATTTTTGGGAAGCTTGTCCCTTTCTCATGTTCCCAAGTGAAAGATGAGCTGCTTGAAGCATCTAGCTTTCCTTTCTGTGAAAGAAGGGTTGCAACACACTGCTGATTTGCACTGCTTGGGAAAGCAAAGAGCTCAGAGGTTTAAATGGCACTTGAAAGACGGAAACGAGGTCAGCCTGCCTCGCTACAACTCCTCTTCCACCATCTTTACTCCTTATTTCACTGAGGCACAGTCTTTGATACCTTATACACATAGTATCGTGGAAACGTGGAACTGTTGAGGTTGGAAGAGACCTCTGAGATCATCAAGTCCAACCATTCACCCAGAGCTCACAGTCCCACCACTACTGCTAAGCCACTACCACTAAACCATGACCCTCGGCACCACATCCACACATCCTTTAAATACCTCCAGGAATGGTGACTGCACCACCTTCCTGAGCAGCCTGATAATCCTAATATCCAACCCAAATCTCCCCCGGGGCAACATGAGCCCAGTTCCTTTAGTCACTTACTGCACGTGAAAAGAGAAGGATCCCCACCTTCCTCCAGCCTCCTTTGAGGTAGTTGTAAATGTTGGCTTCTAAGACAAGCAATTTAATTTGAAGTATTTAAAGCTGCTGAGGGAGAAAAATCTGCTACAGACCTTCAAGTGACAGGCTGGGAGCAATCTGGAATGTCATTTTTTAGCAGCTTTACAATAAACAATTTCAGAATATGGTGAAAATAGTGGGATCTGAAGGTCCTCATATCTACTCCCAGTTTTAAACAGTGTGGAGAATGACAGTTTTAAATGAAAATTTCTCTGTGTGATCCTAATGCTGTCAGTTCCCAGCAGGCTTCTGAGAAAAAAAAGAAAACCAAGTACTGAAAATGGATATTAACTAGGACTTATATTCTTGGTTCTGAAAACGTTTGTGGCCCTTATTTCTGGAGCCTGTCTCATGTGACAGACTAAACCCAAACTTGAGAAGGGAACACAGGTGGATTTAGACAAAAAGAATGGAAGGTCCAAAGGATGAGTCTATCAGTGCAGCCACCAGAGGTACAGTAAAAGAAGAAATACCATGGCTAGAAGATCCAAGAGGAACTGTGCAACCAAGGTTGGGTGCCTGTCCAGGCCCATGAGTCTGTGAAAGAGCCAGAACTTTGCTCAGAGTGTGATACTCTTGCTGTAGGTGAGCCCACAGGGAAGTCACTCCAGACAGTTTCGTGCATCCTCTGGGAATTCTGCTATAGCTTGTAGAGGAGCTGAACCTGGTCAGCTCTTGGAGCTGTTTTCAGTCCCTGTTCCTCTACATCAGAGGGATCACTGGGTGCCTGAGCAGACTCCCAGCTCTGGCAGATGGGATGAAGGTGGGCAAAGCAGAGCTCCTGGCCCAGCCACACAGCTTGTCCATCACAGAGACGGCCAGGCTGGGTCGGACCAGTGGTCTCCCTCATTCAGCATTGTGCCTGGTGAAGTTGCCAGTACAAGTCTCAAAGGCTGTAAAAACGATACGGTGTGTTGTGTTAGAATGATTATTCTGTCATCACCCAGACATTGTTGTTATAGGTGCTACAAGGCAATAAATAAAACAAAATCAGACAGTGTCATGCAACGAGCAGGCAAACCTTGCTGGCAGCTCTCCCGGTCAGAACGTACCCAAGCTCATTAGATACAGCACCTATTATTTCACTGATGAAAATACAACTCATTGAGTATCTGCCTCTCTGCTGCTTTCACTTGGTGGAACCTAGACAGAGACTTAAGCCATTGAGCTCCACACTTATAATCCAGATCCAAACTTACCTTTCAGGTTTAGTTGCCTCCTCACATCGGAGCAAAGAACTGTGCTTACTGACCAAGAATGTTCCAAACACCCCAAGAGTACAAAGGGCATCAATTCTTGAAACCAAGACTGTCACAGAACTGCTTTGGGAAAGACCACTAGTGCCTTCTGTCCCTCTGCCTTCAGGCCAGTGGAAGGCTACACATACACAACACAAAATTTGGCAACTCAGGACTTCTACCCTGTTCAGAGTAGGGACACTAAAAAAATTGCAGTTTATGTACTCTTGGTTTAGCTGCTTGAAGTCAATTCTTGTGCAAAGAGTTGGGACTGTCTCCTGCTCTCTCAAGCTATGGCTTTGCTCTCTGGTCTGCCCACCTGAGCACTAACCCAAAAAACAAGAAGAAACAAGACCTAAGAGCTTGTGCCCCTCACTTATGACGTGGATGAGCCTAATGGTGGTCTTGACCATCACCCTAGCAAAACAGACTCCTCAATATCTGCCAACTTATCTCCTTGCTTTTTTTCTTACAGAAATTTTGCAGTTCAGGAACTTTCAGGTCAGTAACTATTGTTACATCAAGTGTTTGAGGTCTGTTCACAGTGAAATAATTTTTATACTTTGAGCTTTTTTCTCCCAATCAAATGAGGAGAGACAAACCTACAAATTATACCAGATCAGGAAAAGGTTCTTCTGAAAAATGGTGTTTCAAACACAATAAGCATTTTCCAATGAAAGCTATTTCTAAACTTCCTTTTTGGAGTACCTGAGTAATGCCCAATGCTGTCTCAACCACATTTTCCATGACATCCTGCAGTCCCCAGATGTGTAGCTCTGCTGGCAGACCCTATCTAGCTACTTGCAAACAAGAGAACTGTTTGCAGCCCTGTGTACCATCAGCTGCCTCAATGAGCCAAGTTAGCTCACTGCTGCTTAAATGTGCTTGATAGTGGCCTCATCCATAATGACTGGAACCCTGGAAACGTGATGGAAGTGACATGGGCAATCTTCTGTGAACTGTGCCCCTGCTGGAGCACGACATCATGGCCAAAAATCAGCCCATGTGTGACCTGGAGCCCTGATCTAGACTCTCATAAGACTGCTCAATAAAAGGAAAGAAGGTACACCAAAGAATTGTTCTCCTGAGATATGGTGAAGTTTCTGTAGAGTTTTTCTGTTTGAATCATCAACATAATGGCTTCTGTCCAAGGAGCCCGGACTACTTTATGCCCACCTGCTCAACATCTAGAGCAGCTCCTGAGATAGTGAATCACTGGTACACTTCTGTTACAGGTAGACAAACACACAGAGAAAGGATTAAGTGACATCTGGACCCACTACCAGCTTCAGCAATTGCCTTCATATCTACAGAGCAGTTTTAAACAGATGTGCTGTGTGGTCAGGGTTTCTTTTCCCACTTATCAAACCTCCAAGCAGAATAAACAACCAGATGAATAAACTCATATCAGCAAGAATTAAAGGCAGCAAACAGGGAAGAAAAAAAAAAATTATTAAAGCTACTACAGGCCCAGAACAGAAAAAAAATGCCAGTTAGTTCTGTAGCTCAGTTTTCACATTCAGTCAGCAAATCCTAAAGTAAATGAAGGACACATCCAAAAAATGTGACTTTAAAAAACAAATTTTAGATTGCGGAGATTTCCTGAGCTGAAGTGGTGCTAGAAAATATTGCCATCTCTTTGTTAGGAAACTTTAAAAATGGCACTGTCTTAGCATCATTTTGATAGGTAAGAATATTACAAAGAGGATCTAGAGCCACTGAATATTTTGTCCACATCAGAATCACCTCATTACACATGAACTTCAAGGTCTCCTGTGATTTCTCCTCTCTTCCTCTTTTGCACCCCCCTCCCACACAGTTTCTCATCACCCAGACAGGAGTCTGGATGCATAAACATGAGGGCAGCTGGGGCTGCACAACCTTCTCACTCCTGCACCAGGATGATAAACCTGCATTTTGAGGTGCTCCATTAGAGTTCCTATGGAAGTGACAGAAAGCAGTGTTTGCTCAACGAACTCCCATGGTTGTCAGCAGCCTCATCCTGTTTTCACCTCAAGATTGAGATGGTGTAGGATCAGATACCAGACCTTAGTAATCCACATCTAGTGAAGCAACGCAAAGTCCTCCTCCATTACTCACTTTTCAGCTCTGGGGCTTGCTCAGCCACAGTCCAATCCAGTCAAGCAGCAACTGATTTTCTTGGCCTTACAGTGACACTAAAAAGCGAGATCCAGCTTTCTTGCAAAGTCTTCATCTCCTGATCTCCCTTAGTGGGATTGCAGCATGAAAGGGGTTTCATAGAATCACAGAATCATTTTGGTTGGAGGAGACATTTTAAGATCATGAAGTCCAACTGCCCACTCTGTTGTGCCAGGAGAGGAGGTACTACCACTTAAGAGCAAGAGCTTGGGTTCTCCATTAAGCAAGTCTGTTGTTTAGGGTAAAGCAATATAACGATATCTGGGACACAAATAAAAGGTTGGATGCTGTATGAAAATTATGTAAAACAATGAAACGTTGCAAGGTCAAAAAGGAATAAATATCCTTACGTATGAAAGCTGGGGTGTACAAATGGGTCCTGGCTCTCAAGCTGAGTTGAAGGCCTGTTGCAGAGGTGTCTCCTTGCCACAGCACATGTAGCCTCCCCTGCATTCCAGTCAATCAGCAGAAAATCCCACACTCCCCTCCGAGATGTTATCCCTCGCATGTGTATTAGTTCCAAGCTCCCTGCACTCCAGTAGGCACTGACAGACGGCAGTGGATGATGTAGAGGTGCAATCAGATCAGACTATGGAGAGTACAAATCTGTACAGCATAATGAGTCTTCTATTGCATATATCAGAGCTTTGAAACATTTTCTATTTAAATATATAGTCTGAAAACTTTCAGCGTATATCATCTCATCAGGACAACAGGCTTCCATTGTTCCAACAGCATAAATCTATCACAGGCTGGTAACAGCACATGATTTCCACCAGCTATAGACTTATATATTGTTGCACTAGCAGGGAAGGGTTCGTACATGGAAATCGACTTACACCCCAAGAACAAATTTTGCATTGTTCTGCTCCTGAAACTCACACGTTTCCAAGATGCCCAAGGAACTCTTGGACAGATTGCTGCTGAGGCTAAATCATGCTCCATAATCAGATGTGCTTTGCCTCAGGCATCTGTTCCAGCAATCTGCAGCTCAGGACTGTTGTGGCAACAGAGCCCCAATGGAGCAGCCCCTGCAGCATCACCCAGCCATAGCCACAGCTATGCCAAAACTACCCAAACTCCACCCAAGCTGGGATGCTCTCACCCTGCTGGCCTCACCACACAGCTGTCCCACTCCATGCTCCATGGTAAGCAAAATCACCACCTGCCTGCACAGAGCTTGAAGATCACAAACCCCAGAACAGATCATTGGTGTTGTCTCTTAACTCTGCTGCCAATAGGACACTGCCATGGAGGAACCAAGGACCATTTACAACTCGTGGTCCTGCATCAGGACCCCAAAGCATTCCAGTTCTCAGACAACCCAAAGTATGTTATGCTGAGCAACAAACACAGGAAAGCATTTAGTGGCTTGCTTCCAAGTGGAAGATATCTGCTTACCTGCAAAATGTTAATGTTTTACCTTTGCTAGCCGGAGCACAGCTGGGGAACTGGGACCAAGAAGAACTTGGTGTTAGGCCCTCCAAAGGAAGTGCTCCTAGGTAAAGGTCTGAGTTAAGCAGCCTGTTCCTCTGCCTAGTGTATGCTCTTGAGGTTGAAGATCTCTGTGTTTTCCACCAAAAAGGTGATGAGATGTATAGCCCTACTGTGCAATAAGAACATGCTTCTATTCACAGCAGGCTACTTGAAACCAGACAGAAGTGTTTCTATCCTAGACCAAGGCATGTTCATTCACAGCCTACTTCCCTGTAAGACAGCCTTGTTTCCACTCCCATACCTATTTTCTGATCACTCTCCTCCACATCTGCATTTCCATGATGATTACATCATGACTATCCAAACTTCCTGCAGATGAAGACATCTATGGTTTTCCCAGGGCTCTTATGGGAGCTCTCAAAGAGATTGCATCAAATACTAAACCTGTTTGAAAAGTCAACCCTGCATTAGAGTGTGCTGCTGCAGATCCACCCTGCGTGATTCAGGTGCTGCTGGTTGGCCTCTTGAGCCAGATACCCATCTCCTGGCCTGGAGTGCCCCCAAGAGCGGGTCTGGCACATCACACTCAGGGGTGTCCAGAGGTCATGTTAAGGGCAAGATGCTCTCATCTTCCCCCTTAGGATGGAACAGATGGAGTGTCATGCTCTCTAGGGCACTCTGCAGCAGGACAGTGCAAACAATTGACCCCTTCGACCTCAAAGACATGCCCACAGATAAAGTGAGCACAGCCAGAAAGCCTGCTTCATAACCAGGAGAAAAAACACATCCTCAAAATACACCTTCTGAAAACTTTACCTTCCCATTCTACTTGGAGAGGAGATGAAAGTCTTTCTGCACTTCCCACTGAACCATGTCCTTCTGTCTTAGGTACCAGATGTACAGAGTTGCCCACAATGCACAGAGTCTAATTCTACAGGACGGTAGGAAATTACTCTCTTACTGGCTTGCTGTCAGAGGACAACGCTATAAAATATTGGCTGTGGCCTCACATCGTACCACACAGGCAGGAGAATTCAGATCAGCAGACAGAGGCTATAGAATTACATTTTCTCATCAAACCCCAGACATACACCACAGATTGCAGGCACTCCACTCGCAACACGCTTGGCTGAAACCAGCCTGCAGTGTGAGTTCGGGAGGCGATCGGCTTGCAGCATGCACGTCTTGTGTTTTACTGTCACTTTGCTGTGCTTTATGAAATCTGAAAACAAGAGGGCAGGAACTGCAGCCAAAGCAGGAGGCAGAGCACAACCAGCAGCCTCCTGGCCCACAAGCGCTTTGGGATGAGGAACAAGCTGCAAATACATTCAACGACAAGACGACAACTGAGGGCTGGGTGTCAAGAGGGAGGGGACAGGCTCTTCTCAGTTGCACCCTGTGGTGGGACAAGGGGCAATGGATATGAACTACAGCACAGAAAGTTCTACCTCAACATGAGGAGAAACTTCTTAACTGTAGGGGTCACAGAGCACTGGAATAGGATCCCCAGAGAGGTTGTGGAGTCTCCTTCTCTGGAAACTTTCAAGACCTGTCTGAATGCATTCCTGTGTGACCTGCACTAGATTATGGTCCTGTTTTGACAGAGGGATTAGACTCAATCTCTAGAAATCCCTTCCAACCCCTAACATCCTGTGAACTGCATGTCTTGAGTGAATATCAGTAGGTAAAACAGCAGGATCAAGTCAGTGGCTTGCAAATTTTTTCATACACTTAGCAGCAGGATTGCTGCCTGGAAGCTGAAACTCAATTAGCATGGACAAATCATTATTATTTCAACCCAAACACACGGTGTTTGTTAGAGGTTGCACCCTGGGAACAGTCTGTTGAAGAGCTGCTTTATAATGATGCCAGCTTGAGAGTTTGGGCTCTTCCATAGAGCAGTAAAATCTCTTCGCAGTCCGAGGTAGTAGCTGGTACCTTAACTACAACTGCTTGGGACTTTCTTTAAAGCAGGAAACATCAGCAAGTTTAAGCTAAAACTGGTTAGAACAAACTCTCTTACCTTGAAAAAAATCTTTATAAGGTTGAATCACGCTGTTCTCTTTCAACCATTTCAAGCACACAAAAATTATGTGAACAGGCTTTTATAATATTATCAGTAAGTTAGCAGCAGGGGGTGTGGCCTATGGAAAGGGGTTGGAAATAGATTATTTTTAGGGACCTTTCCAAACTATTTCATGACTTTATGATTCCAAATATGTTGCACAAGTCCATAATTGCTGGTGAAGTATTTGAACTCATCTGAACAGCGTTTGCTTAACAAGCCACTTCTAGTTCTAGCTTTCACTAGATTCCAGAGTATCCTCACTGAAAAACGTGACAATTTCAAGGAGAGAGGAAATAAGTTCCTCACTTAGCATAAATGTGAGAAGTTCCCATCCTAGAGAAATATAAACCAAGAGAACCACAAACCAAGAGAACCACGATGAGTGGGAAGATTTCTGTCCTACATGAACAGGAGAAAAAAGGGCAGAGAAAGAATGGCTCAAAACTGGATGACAGAAGTAATCTAGAAATACACAGAATCAGCCAAGATGGAAAAGACTTTTGAGACCATCACACCCAGCCTACTACCCAAATCTTGCCTTTTCCTTTCCACACCTAAAACACTACATCTTTATTCATAAGCAAACATTTGAATAAAATAAGGATGGACTCAGGTAGTTGTGAGGGAGAGGAGCAAGTTAGCCACCCAAACTGCATAAGAATACATAAATAATACCTGAGGAAAAAGCTATTTGCTCAAAGATGCCAGTATTTTTACTCACTTATTCCCAGGGCTATCAAGAATACTTTGCAGAAATAGGGTCAAGTTTTTTTGGTCTCCTACAAAGGCACCAAATTTACACCAGAAATGCTCCTCTGTTGTTTCAGCAGTTGACCATGGATTTAATCTGTCAGTTTAAGTATGGTGCTCTCTCTGGGGAGGAGTAGTAGTAATATGTAGGTGTGATGTTTCCCAGGACTTCATCTTCCCAGTTAGGGAGGCAGCAGAAGAAAGCACAACCTGTTACAACAACAGTGCTGGCCCAGCCAAGGCCATAAGCCCAGCTGAACATGTTACCTCCTGTCAGTGGTATTTCTTCTATGAATTTTACTGGGTAGATGAGCAGCCAATGGCCTGGAAAGTAGCAACAACAAAGAGCAAGCCTCTAATTCCTTGCACAAAGTTGAAGCAGAGTATCTCAATTGAGAACGGCGCAGTTCATTCACAGTGTGAAAACATCTCAAGCTCAGCACACCAAATCTGCACTGCTACTGGTTTTTCTCTTGTATTAGATTTTTTTTCCCCCCCACATGTGACAGTTTCTCCTGGCAGCTGTCACTACTGCTGCCCTCTGAAGCACTCTCAGAGTGGCTAATCCACACCATCACCTGTGCTCCAGCAGGAACCTTGCACCATGCTGGAGAATTTTACCACAGTGATACTAAAATCTGCATCTTGTAATGTGCTTTGCAGCAAATCTTGGGAGTTGTGGCCTAATGTAATGCCTTATGTGCAACAAGGACGTTAATACAATTTTAGCACAGAGAAGGGCAGTGAGATGGAACTCACTGCATTTGGAAGTACACTGAGATCCTCAGAAGAATGTACTAGAGATAAGAGAGGCAAAACATTATTACAAAGCAACTGCCATATGATAAGGTCAAAGTATTGTTAGCTAATGAAAGACAGACTTAAAATAGCTTCTGTTGGGTACTGAACAGGCAGGACCTCAGCACATTGTATTAGGATAATGCTAATTTGAAAACTGAGATCTAAGAGATGATGGCCAGACCAAGTGACATTTTGTAACTAGCCCAAGAAGGACAATCAGTCTCTTCAACATCTCAGCTCCAGACACCAACATAACCAGTGCTTGAGACACCTTTCACAGGCTTACTCACCCTTCCTTTAAACCAACAATAACTACGAAGATGGTCAGAGGTTTATACAGCTAAGTATCTCAGTGTATTAAATATACAATAGGCATCAGAAGGCACATATATTCTACTCCCCTGGGTCCATTGGTTAAACTGTTCCTTCAGAAAGCACCCAGGAAATTCGGGGCCAGACCTCTAACAGAGAGGATTTGACCCACATTTCCAGAGGAAATCTAACCCATCTTGTGTTCTCACTTGAATTAAGAAAAATTGAACTTGGTAAAAATTCAGATGTTAAATCTTAAAAGGAACTCATGCTATCTTAGGCATGATCAATCTCAAGGAAAAAAATGCACTTTATTTGGTGCATTTAAGCTCTCATTTTCTCTCTCTCCTGCTAGTGATTGTTTCTTATTGCTGTTACCTAAACATCTGTGTTTCTGGCCCTCACACCCATACCTGGGTAGCCTGATGCTCTCCAGGGCTTTCCCCACAGCACTGTCACTCATCATCACCCATGTTAAATCTCTCTCACACACTTCCAAGCCATTCCTTTGATTCTGAGGTAGTTCCTAGGAATAACTGAGGGAAAGAAAGATAGTAGATAGTTGAATATTTCTCTCTTCAGATTTCTCTATTCCTCCTCTCATTTCTTCTGATCTCTTGCTCCTAATATCCCCCAACTTTCCTGCTTTTGCTCTGTCCTGGGAACTAGAGACATACATATTTTCTTTCATAATGTTGAAATCAAAGGTTTTTTTCCATCATGTTTTCCCCTTGGACCAAAGTGGATATCAAAGAGCAGTGTTGGTATGAGACAGAGAGTTGGTATGCATGCTACAAACCAACTACAGAAGATCTCCAGCCTATTTTTGACACCAATACGAGATAATACTGATTGCAAGACTATCTGCTGTGTGTATACTCTACAGAAGCTTGCTCACCAAAGAGACTGTGTCCTTTAAGACCAAAAGTCTCTCTTGATATCTGTATTTTTCTCTCCACTGGTAACTGAGGGTGCTCAGAAAATACCACAAGGTGATAGAGGGGCTGAGGTATTTCAATGGAACAGGGGAAATCCAAACAAAGTACTTGGCCTAAGAATTCAATATATACAAAATGCTGACTGAATCAACTAATCCCTTACCTGGGTTCACAGAATCATGTTATTTGGTTGAGGTTTTTTTTAGACATTTGGATTGACACCAAATCCTGCTGTGACAAACCTAAAACATCTGTCTGAGCAAGTCTGTATTTTGTTCTGTGATTCCAAGAATTCACGAGATGGAGCCTCCACTGTGAGAAAGGGGAATACAATCCATTCGAGCTGCCTAGATCCCTTGGTGGACAGACCCCTTCCAAGTTTCACATCAGCCACAAAAGCTTCAGCTGCAAGCATACCTTCTAAACAGTGATGTCCACCAGCACAAACCCACTGGAAACTAGGATCTTGTTGCTCCAGTTCCACCACAGGCTGGAACCACATCACTCACCAGTGCAGCCACCACACAGGAGACTTCTACTGCTCCCTGGACAAGCCCCCATCCAGGATTCTCATCATCTGCAGAAAGAGCACAAGCAGAATTCCACCCGGATAAGTAACGAGATGCAAATGTATTCCTTCAGAAGTCGATCCAAAGCCCAGTGAAGTCAATTATTATTAATATAATTAGTACTGTATAAGCACTTCAAGACACAATTCAAGTCAGACCTCTGTTGAGTCACGCTGTGGATAGATACAGAGCAGAATGAAAGGGCTTGCAATTTAAATGGCTACGACAGACTAAAATAAAGAGAGGAAGGAGATGTGTAGTGATAGAAAAAGAGCAGATAATCTGCCATAGAAACCCAATCTTAATCCTGGGCTTTGTCTGCCAAACCATGCAGCCTTCAGGGGGAATTTTCAATGGCTGCTGCCTCAACAACGTATCCCTTAAACAACAATTTTGAACCTTTATTTGTAGAGAATTTTCTCTCTCTCTCCTTACGTTTGCATTAATTTCACCTCACTTTTAGCAAACACAAGCACACTTCTTATTTCTACAGCAGTGGCTACATATTCAGGGTCATTCAAGCCACGTCAATGCAACGACCCTGGAGTCACAAGCATGAATGAGGAGCTGAACAAACCTCCCCGTGTGTCAGTAATTAAAAATGCCTGAGTCACATAGAGCTCTTTCCACACTCCTACGCAGCCTCCTCCAAGGTAACTGGTTTGCTCGAGTGTCACAGCCAGATGCCAACCCACCAACCCATCCCATTGCTGTGTGCTGGTCTCTGTATGTGTGTGGAGAGGTTGGTTTTGGGTGTTTTTAGGTTGGGGTTTTTTTTTTGTTGGTTTTTGGGTTTGTTTTTTTTTTTGTTTTTTCAGTCCAGGAGGGACATTCTACATTCTAAGAAGGAGGGGTTGAGGAGAAAAAGCTGAGAAAGGGCAGGCTACTCGGCATGATACAGAAGAGCTGCTGCTCCTCCTTTGCTCTGCACAACACCCTCTCCCCAAGCTCCTGGCTGCTGTGGCTGATGCAGTGAGAGCACCCCCTGCTGCTCTCCTCTCTCCTGCCAACAAGCCCTTGGCACCTTACAAACCCTACCCAAATACGTGCAATAGGATGCTCCTGATACTCTGGCACCTGAGGCTCACTTCTACCCTCCATGCCAGGCTCTGCAAGGTCATAGACAGGTCTTGAGGAAGCATGGAATGAGAATTGTGCACATCTCCATTACTAATTCTACAGACCTGCTGGGTTCTAAGCCAAAGCACACAAAAAACCCAACAACACACACCACAGAACTGGACACTCTCCTTGTTCCATAACTCTGGTGTCTGGGTGCCACCGGGCATACAGGCTGCTTCAAAGTCCTCAGGCTTTATCTGGCAGTTCTTGCACTACCATTGCTGTTAGAGCATCTGAATGCCATTATAATATTCCAAGAGAAGAACGTGGTAAACCAAGGGAACATACAAGGGAATGTGTGTAAGATAATCTCCCTATCATGCTCAGACAAGGGCACCAGGATGTCTTCCAGAATCCAGCCATTCTCCACACCTCGCTCACCAGTGCTCCTAGGAGACAACAGCAAAGACCAGCTGAAGCTCCATTGGTAAGGATGGAAGACTACCAGGTCACCCTGGCATGGCAAGCCAGCCAGCCTCTCTGGGGCAGAAAGGAAGACCTTTTGTAGCTGGAAAAGGCAAGTCAACATGGAAATCCTGGTTAAAATATCTTTATTAGCAGCATTTTAATCACTTGTAAAATCTGGACCAGGATCAAACCAAACATAAGGCAGCAGCTGCTGTAAACAGCCGTTGTCAAAATGGAAAAATGATTAGTGCTAAGGGAAGGATGTCAGGAGAAGTGAGCCTGACTCAAATGCTGCTGAAGCTCAGCACTGGGCATGGCTGGGCACTGCTGGGCACCTTGGCACCTCATGTCCTGCCCTACAAATCTCTCCCAGATGCAGATGTCTCAAGAACTTCAACCCCTCTGCCCACCCAGAGAACCATCTCCTGGCCAGATTTGCAGCATTAAAGTGCTTTTCAGACTCTGCCTGGAGAAGTGAACAATTAGAGCAGCGCAGGAGCCTCCCCTCTCTCGTCACACACTGAAAGTCATTTAAACTACTGCAGAATTAGAGACGAGTAATTATCCACCAAACTTGAACTGAATCCCAGACGTGTGTTAGACATATTTTGGCTCTAGCTACATTACACTGTCTTCCCCTCCTCCAAAAGAAACCACGTTTCAATGTGTTACCTGCTGCAGCTGTAAAAGCCTGAGCTCCTTTGTGTGTGCTGGTAAGAGCAAGGGCTACAAAGGAAAGTTTACTTAAATTGACCCAAACTAAACTAATAGATTTTTAAAACACCAGCAAAGCAAAAAAAGTAAATCAAACTCACAGCAAAAACAATCCTCAAAGCTGGGAAATATTTTAGGTATAGGTTTCTACCAACACAATTAAATAGAAATGGGGGAAGCGGTTTTAAAACCATCCAGGCAAAGTGCTCTGAATGTTTCTCAGAGCTTTTCCACTTCTTCAGCACAGAAAATAGGTGGCAAGTCCTAAGCAAGGTTTTAATGTCATGAAACCACTTAATTAAAATGACTCATTAAAAGTCAGAGAGATTAAAAGTCCAGTACAAACGTTTTGTGCTGTTCCAATTCTCTTCCCACCTTTAACCGCAGATGTGGCAGCACTCACAGCTGAACTGGCCTTTTGCTGGACCTTGTGATAAACAGGTTTATATCAGCCTATGAATCACCTCCAGGGAGCTAAACTCAGCTCCTCTTATTTGCCTCAGGACTTCTGAAGTGACCAGAAATGTACTTGCCTAATTTTAATGGTTGCAAGTCAAAAAAGTTGAAATGGTTTTGACTGGGCTCAGGTGAGCGCCCCTGACTGTTACCAGTCTTGATTCTGCAGCCTCTCAACAGCCTAAGCTTCAACAGTAGCTGGCAATACCATTTTCACTCCCTTGTCCAAGGTACATTCTGTGGTAGCCATGGGTCAACTCCTCACCAAAGTGAAGATATTGCACTAAGAATATTCTTTTTTTCCCAGGAGGGACAATTCTGCAGCAGGACCAGAGCTGATCAGTGAGATAGTGCTCATCACACACAAAATCACCATGCATACAGGGGAAGGGGAAGCATGTATTGTGGTGAGTATTTTTCATGGCTGGTATTAGTAATTGTTTTACTACTTGTCAAGCAAGAGAGACCACAGGCAATGGGTGAAAGAGCTGCAAGACCAAGCATGCAGCCAGCACTGCTGTGGATTTTCCTTCAAATATTGCATCCAATCCCAGCATCCCCATCAGAAGACCAAAATGAACTTTTAATCTAATTTCCAGGTTGAACTACTCTGCATTACTTAGGACATACTCAGGTCACCCTGAAAAGAAGTTCAGATATAGCTGCTGCTCTGGGATACTTGTCTCAGAACATCCCTCCTACACCAGCAGTGCTTATCATGGTGTTCTTGACGTTCATGTTGTGCTGATGCACTTTGTCTACTCCCCTAAACACAACTGGTCCACCTCTGCCAGTCAGTCAAAACTCCTGAACAACATTTGTGCCACCACAGTTCCTTCTAGCCATCTAGATCACCAGGAGACAAGCACCAGAAAATTCCACAGCAGGAAAAGCCAACCAGTTGCTCTGGCATGGTCACACATTTACTGGGATTTCTGGCCACACTTCTCCATAACATTCAACCCCTCCAGAAAGTTCATTAAGTGAGGAACGAGGAATGCCATGAGCCACTTTCACCTGCCCCAGACTACCACAAAGTTTCTCCAGTACAATTTCTCTCTTCGTTATCTTTACTAATACTATTTGCTGTTACTACTAATAACACATCTTTAATATTCCAAATCAATTTAAGCAATATCCCCACTGCAACAAGATAACTGATTGAAGCCAATGCTTAGGTCCATTCCACATCCTGCAAGGTTCTGGCCAATTGTGATTATCACTGATATTAGTGGGCCAAGTGGATCATTCCATTTACACCTGGTGAGATTCCAACTGGAAACCAAGACAAATTCTCACACCAAGGACAATCAGCCATTGGAATTATCTCCCCAGGGCAACATTGGAGTCCCCAGCACTGGACACTTAGGATTTAGCTGGACAGGGGCTCAGCCAGTTTGTCTAGACTGTGCTTTTGCCAAGAAAGTTTGGACCAGATGATCCCTTTGGGTCCCTTCCAACCCAGGATGCTATAATTCAGGCATTACTAGAACAAAATTTACTGAAATAGCTTGGACCAACTGAATTTTTTTTCAGCAGCAAGATTTCTTTTCAGGTTCTTGCACCAGCACCACTCAGAAGCTGTCAGTCCCCCTCACTGAAACACCTAATATCAGCGAGATGATGCTGACTGGCATTAGTTCATACTGTGGCTCTTCAACAGATGGAAAGGTCAAGAAACCACAAAAGCAGTCCCACTGAGACAGTGTAAAGGCTATCACTGGGGTTTAGACCATGCTGATGGAGAGTGGCAGAACAGGGGGAACAATTGCTCTCACGCAGGTTTCATCAGGATCCAATAAGCAGCGAAGTGACCACAAGAACACAAGACTACTGACCACACTTTCATAAGGTGTGAACCTGCAGGCAGCATCTCTCATCCAAACAACTTGAGATTTCCTACTATTAGCTAAGGGCGAAATTCCACCATCAGGATCCAAGTTTAAATATACATTGTAAAGCATCCACAGAAACAAATATAATAACAATTGTAGAGCTAATTTGTTCTCCATTACTTGGTTTTGCCTCTCATATGGCAGAGGAAGGTAGAGCTACAACTCTCACTGTGACGCTGTCCCTCTCACTACCCAGAAAGTCCTTTCCTCCTCACTGCCAGGTTACCAAAAGAAATTCCAACTTGCAAACCATTTTGAGTATAAGCACAAACACAGATCAGCTTCATTCCTGTGTATCATGGGGTGCATAAATTCCTTAAATCATCTGCATTTCAAATGTTCAGTCTCCAAACACTACGGTAGGCTGGAGAAGTTGCTTCATGCCAGCCAACTCTTAATCAAGTCTGATTTGGAAGGGGGGAAAGAGGTGGGGGAAAAAAACATTGTTTAGTATTTTTAATTTCCATAAGGGGGAGCTTGTGCACAGAGGATTACTGCTGGTGACTCCAGCCCCAGAGATTTCACACAATTACAGCTCATTGAGACTTGTTTCTGCATTAATTACCCTGCCCGGGAGTGAGACAAGGTTGTAGGATCTGTGCTCTCACCTAGCACCCACCCTGCTGTGCTCAGGAGCTGTGGTCTTGTAAGAGTGAGGACAGAAAACATTTCTGGATTAACCAGAAGTATTTGACCCATGCTCAATTGTGAGATCTGTTTACATTATTACATTAGTGGAAGGTTAACATTTTTATTTAGTTGATGTATAATTCATACCACCAACAATGCCAATTAGTCTCTGTGGTTTGGAAGCTGACTCCACCTAGTAAATATTAACATTTGTGGGATGAAAAAATAATTGTGAGGGTTACATGTCAAGATCTGCGTCAAGGCTATGTGGGAACAGGCTATTGAGTACTGAAGTTGGGCTTGATATTAAGGATCTTGCTGTAATTGGCCTTCAGGGAACACTACACATGTTGGAAGGGGAAATAATTGTTCCTGCCTGTGACGGTGGTGGCCGAGTAAGGAAATGGCTGCTTAAAATTCAAACACTTCACACTGGAGAGGGTGGCCAGATCATCAGGGGTTATTGGTGACTGTGCACATGCAAATCACATCATAAGCTACAGACAGACTGGATTTCCTGCACAACGTACTAAACTTCTGCTGACTAAGAAGTCAGGAATGAAAATCTAACACTGCAAAGGCCTCTGAGTGGTAATTTTAGAGCTCTACTTCAAGTTCCCTTGGAGAAAAAAGCCTCAACCTCTACTGTTCCTGAGAAAAGAGCAGTGGCCACCATTCAACACTGTGCACACCATCTGTCGATGTTGTCCCACCTTGATTTTCCAGGACACCTGGGGTGAAATCAAACTCCCATACACAGCTTAAGGCCTCCTGAGCCAGCTCTGTGATAGCCTCATGGGAAAAATAATTCTTCCTAACATCTAATCAACATCCAGCTTCTTCCACTTTGAAGCCATTATCCCTCTTCCTGTCACTCCATGCCTTTGTAAGCTCTCCTGTAGCCCCCTTCAGATCCTGGAAGGCTGCTGAGTAAATGAGCTTCAATGAAATAAAGTCCCTTTCTGAATTCAGTGTACAGCACCGCTACATCTCCAGCCTGAGAAGACAGATACTGAGGAGATACAATATCAGATCACAGTTGTGTTTCCTCTGGTACAAGCCTAGGGGAGATCAGTCCAAAGAAAACTCCTTACCAGATTGAAGCAGTCAAAAAAAAAAAAAAACCCAAAAAACAAGAAACCTACATTTACTTGTTAACATCTGAGAGTCTCAGATGTCTACAGTACAAAGGAAAGTATTTGAACAGCTTAAAAGTTTTACGGTTAGAATAACATTCAATAAAAAATACATTTTTGCAGGACTGGTTAAGAAACCACAGGCAGGCGGGAATTCCGGGAAAGCCCCTGTTCCTCCAGGGAGGAGCAGGGACAGGGCTCCCCATGCTGAGCTGGCACACCAGAGAAACGAGGCAAGGATATTTGGCATTCTTTGTCCCTAACCCAGTGTGTCTTTTCTTTGATCAGGCAGGTGGGCCTGGTCTCAGAGGTGTAGCTTCCCACCAGGAAAATCCCAGATGCCAAAGCTGATGCTATCGTTGCAATCTCCTCCAGAACTCTGGCACATTCCACGTGTCACTTGAACCCCACGTGTCACTTGAACCCCACGTGTCCGTAAGCCTGGTTAGAAACNTCCAGAACTCTGGCACATTCCACGTGTCACTTGAACCCCACGTGTCCGTAAGCCTGGTTAGAAATAAAGTCATGAACTTTTAGAGCAACGCTGACTCTGGGCAGAAAGGTTCTGGGCCAAGCTTCAAATACACCCACCCCATGATTTACAGATCTGTATCAAAACCAGAGCAGGAAATTTACTGTTTCTCACGATTTAGAGAGCTGAAACCAGGTGAGATTCTGTGCCTTTTAATGAGTTTGCCCAAGAATTTTAAACCGCCTTTGATTCCCAAATTCAAAGTGGAAGTCTGAGAAGTGAGCCCACATGAACCAGACCCGAGAATGTATCTTCACAAAGCCCTGTGAAGGGAAAGCACAGCTTTGCAACAGCTTTTGTTGACGTTTTCCCTTGCACCAGGGATCTAAAATAGGAGGCAACTTCTGTCCACCCAAATGAAGAAGGTCCTCACTGCACCCACTCTTAATGGGCTTATAAAAAGAGTACTAAAAAACTCCAGTTATAGATTATGTGCATTAAGGAAATGCATCATCTGGTACAACCTCTTACAGGGTTTCCAGAAGCTACCTTCTCTCTGTTGGCATCAGCTGATGCTAGTGCGAACTAAGGGGGGGCTTAAGGCAGAGAGGAGAAGGAAGCACAAAAAGCTACTAAAATGAGAACTACTGTTCCCCTGGCAGTTATCTTCCCACACTTGAGCTCACCAGAACCATCAGCACCAGGTGCCAGGAAGGCACATCAGTGGCAGTGTCCATCTGTGCTTGGAGCACACACTCATGTGTGGACACAGCACCTCAGGACACGGTTTAATGGCTGGGGTGACATTAGTTCAATGGATGAGCTCAATGAACTTAGAGGTCTTTTCCAACCAAACAAATTCTATGATTCTGTATAAAACCTTTCTCCCAGCCCACTGCCCATTCCTCAGGGCCCACGCAGGGCCGTGATCCCCATTTCCCACCAGACACAGCCAGTCTGTACTCAAGAGAAAGCAGTCACCATCCTTATCTGTCAGACCTGACTGAACCTGGCCAAAAGCTTCAAAAATTGCCTGAGAGCAATCCTCTCTCCACCTAGACAACACAACAACCATCGTTTCCACTACAGAAAAGCTAAATCATGTTATTTAAGATATTAGCCAAGAAGACATGAAGGAAAAGTCAGTTCCTTGTAATGGCTGTCATGTTGGCATAAATATATGGGGCAAAAGAGTCTGCAAGTCTTGCACTCAAGCTGACAAGACAGGTGAAGGACAAGAGAGGAAATAAAACAATGAAAGCCTAAAAGTGTGACTGGCTGAGCAAGCCTGGCTTTACAGCCCTGCCCAAGAGATGGTAGAGCAACTCTTCTGCTGTGTGGCAGTGCCAGCTTATAGCAGTGGAAAGCATATGTGGGACATTTCAAGAAATCATTTTACATGAAAAACAAAGTACAGGCAATTCTTGCTTCTGAGACAGAAAGTTTACTTTCTTACTCAGAACAATTCCTCACTTCAGCTGTAAACTCTAAATTTACACTTTAAACAGCTTTAAGTTTTTACCAAGACAACTGTTGTGAGATGATAATTTTTCCTCAGACTTTTTTCTTTGGAAAGGAAGAGACACCAAGAGAAGCTTTCATTGCAAGTGACAGAACAGCAGGGTTAAAGAAGGAAGCCTCATCCCCCAGTATTAAGGAATATAAACCTACTGACTCCAATTAAGTTTTATTTCATTTCATTTACACAGGCATAGAATTAGAGCTTTGGAAAGAAAAGTCAAGGAGCTTCAGGCAGCAGACATGATGGGGAGACCCTACTTGAAGATTGCTTTTATTCTTGCTCCCAGGACATCACTCCTAAACTAAAGGCTATAGGTGCTGACAAGCTCCAGCACTACAGATTAAACCAAGACAGAAAAAGCAATTAAGGGTGAAAAACAAACAAAGGAATATTTTAGTTATCCTGGGGATGAAAGGTTCTTTTGACTGGCATTATTAGGCTTCTAATGCAAACCCTGAGCTTTGCTTGGAAGAATACTAGATTCTCTCTGGGATGCCGAGTCATGAATCCATCAGAAAAAAAAAAAAAACCCAAAAAAAAAAAATCTATCACACTACTAAAGGAAAAAGTTGTGTTGACAAAAGTGCCTCTCTCAAGCGACACAGCCTTGCCTTGTTCGTTGTTTTAAGAAACACAAAGGAGGTTGGGACTTGGGGATTTCTAAACACTGAGCAAACCCCACCCCCTTAATCAGAAACCTGTCTGGCTCTGCCCTTGGGTTGACATTTATTGTTGAAAGTCCTTGTGAAAATGTTGGGAGGAGTTGCCCATTCCCATCAGCTGAACTATGAAATGTTTAAAGTGCACATATTTCATCTAGTGCCAGGTCCAGGATCGCAGCCAGATCTTGTTTGACAACCAGATGACTAACACAAAAGGGTTCCCCTTATGAAAAGGTTTTGAGATGTGGGTTGGCACAGGGCAGAGGATCCCACTGTGGCCCGCTGGGAGCCAGCGCGTAGGCGCATGTGGGGCAGATGGGAAGCTGCATGAAACGCGCTGCCATGCCAAGCTGGGAGCCACTGGGGGGAATCATCAGGCAGGCCTACTTGAGGAGCATTTTTGATTGCACTCAAACTCATAGGGCTGCTTCAGGGTGTTCAGTGGAAACTATTCTAATGGTGAAAATAAATATGGATTGCTGGCTGCCTGGAGCCTGGGCAGTGCTGATGTGCAATTTGTGATGGCTCCAAGTGCACACTGCCCGTGTTTCTGTCACGGGAGCGAGACTTCCCTGCACATCTCCGGAATTGAAGTGTTATCAAAAGTGGAAGAGAATGGTGTTTTTGCAGGGTCTTCTTTTTCGTAGAACTTCTTCTAACCCTAAAGCAGTTATAGAATCTGCATTTCTGGAGAGATTTCAAACCTGCTGGAATGCCATCCCAAGCAAACTACTGTGGATCACCCTGCTATTAGCAGGGAGGTTGGAGCTCCTTTCCAACCCCTACCACTCTGGGATTCTGTGATCATCAAAGAGAACTCAGTCTCTAGACCACTTTGTGACAGTAGCATTCCTCTCAGTTGCATCTCTACAATCATGCCCCATGGTTGACAACCACATGGACAGCCTCTATGGACACATCTCAGTTAGGCTTTAGCTACATGCTGGCTGCCATATATTGGAAAAGATGTAGACTTTATAAATACATAGCTGGGCTTTCTGGTTTTATGGAGGAATCTCTTGGGTTTAGCTGAAGGTTCTTGATAATAGCAAGTGTTTTCCCAGGTGCACCAAACAGAATCGTAGAAGTGCTGAGATTGGAAGAGGTCTTTGAGATCATCAAGTCTGAACCCTCACACAGAGCTTACAGTCTCACCACAACTGCTAAGCCAGTGCCACTAAAGCACATCCCTCAGCACCATATCCACATGACTTTTAAATACTTCCAGGGATAGTGACTCGACCAACTCCCTGGACAGCATCTTCAAGTTCCCAAGAATTTTTTCCTAATATCCAAAATCTCCCATATAAAACTTCTAGTGTCTGTGACGTGCATCTATTTAACAACTTCTATTGACACAAGTCCCACATTTTAAATGGTGAAGTTCAAAACGGACGAGAAATTCAGAATAGTTGCTGAAAATGCTGATACTGATCAGCTCCAGAGTCTGCATGAGCAAAGCATTTCAGTCAGATGTGCTCAGCAGGCTTGCAAATACTGCTATTTCCAACTAAGTGCAGAATTTTTACATTCAAAGAACTGAAAATAGGAACCTTTGGGACGGGGAGGTTTGAGAATTTCGAAATCAAAGTAGATTGGAGAATGGAAGGTAGACATTTGAACTGAAGCAGCTCCTCAGCCAGAGGTAAAGATGTGTTCACCACCTCACCGTCACTGAGGAAACGCAACAGCACACCCAAGGGCTGCCAGCAGCTCTGTCTTCCAGAGTCACTGTATGATCACCACATACGGTAAATTAAACTGTGATGTTCTGCTCTAACCCAGTAAATGTTCTGCATGAGGAGAAGGTAACATGATTGCAAGGAATTTCTTGGCACCAGCCACCCTCCCAATTAATATTTACCAGTCATCTCCCTGTCACTGCACCACATCGCTTCCAAAATCCTCACAACTATGTGCATATGGCTGTCCAAGGAGATATTGAAGAGAAATCTTCTTTTGCAGATCTTACGAAGTCCAGCTGCTCCTCCAGCGTTATTTGTAGCTTTGATTGGCCTGTCACCATCACCAACACACAAGGTGGGGCACTTGTAGGTGGTGATGTGTGTAATTCGGTGCCTCTGAGCTTGAGGCATCCTTAACACAGCCAACCATCAATCTTCCTTGCCCTCAGGCGTTGCTAAGCCATTGTTTGAGGTCTGACAGAAGAAATACCACAGCTTTTTTAGGAGAACAAAACCTGCCAAAACATAACCATTAAAACAATCCAGACTCTGGGTCAAAGGTGTGTCACCAGGTTTGGGTACAGCTTGACCCATCAGAAATTCAATGAGAATCCCTGATCATTACACACTATTTTCAACTCCACCAAACAAGAACTGCAAGAGTGTGCTTTTTAATTGCACATTCAGGAATTAATTGCTCCTTGAGCAATAAAGAAATGATCTGAAATACTCAGATTACTGTCCAGGATACAACTGGAAGCAAGAAGGATGTTTCCTAATAAGCCACTTCAACAAAGAAAGTCTGGAGCAAGCTGGATGCATTGACCCATGCAGAAACTGCAGCTTATTTTCCATATTTCAACACTGTTAAGGGACAGGAGTCATTGTAGCCCTTGATGATTACTTTGAAGTGTCCTACAGATACCCATGTATTGGTACCTGCTCTCTGCTCTTCAACTATTTTCTGACAAAACACACAAAGTTCAAAGGGTTGATGAAAGAAAAAAGGCAACAATTAAACATTTTTGTCTCTTACTGGAGGGATTGGGAACTGCAGGTCTGGTGTGTTGCTGAGTGGCTGGAGGTAATCAGACCTAAGCTATCTTCTCTACTACTTGGACAAGCCAATTCCAATGATATGGTAGCATACTGTTCCTACACAGGATAAGATCCCCAAACTGGGACTTCAGTAGTTACCTGGAAAGTAGATTTACCACGGTGTAACTCTAACACATTCAGGACATGAAGGTGCAACCAGGATGAACTCATCTGATGTCAGTACAAGTAACTTTGTGCTGACTCAAAGGTCAGAGGAGGCTTCTAACAACCTCATCTTTCAATTACTCTTCCAACCAACCCCCCGTTTTAAATAAGAACCTGCCCAGGAGATCATCACAGGACCTCAGGAAGTCCTCTACTCCAAACTCCTGCTCAGAGCAGGTCAGCTATGAGATTAGACAAAGTTGCCCAGGGTTTTAACCAGTCTGGTCTTGAAAAAATCTCTGAAGGGTGGAGGCTGAACAGCTTCTCTGGTGAATCTTGTTCCACTGTCATGTATCAAACTGGCATAAAGCCAAGACTGTTTCAATGTGCATACTCTACAGCCCAGGCAGAACACCTCTGGACATCTGCCAGTTGCCTATGAAATCCTTGGTGAAGGCAAACTTTCATGTGCCTATCTTACTGTCAGCAGCCTCCACCATCCAGGATTCACTGAGTCTCTTCATAACAGAGGGATCTTGTTCAGACCTGACAGTGACACATCCTTCTGCCAACAAGTGGAAATCGTGCTTCTGTTTCAGGATGCCTCCAAGACACCTCCTGTCTTACTGCACCGCTCTTACAACACAGATCAACACAGTTATGATAGCTGACAGCAGCCAGGAATTTCTGGAGCTACAACTGCAAGTGACCTTCGGCTAGCTTTGCATTCCTACAACTTTCTGAAGTACCATGGGGAAGGAAGGCTGATAAAACTGCTTCCAACGATAACAGCAAACATGGAGAACACAGACCCAAGATTCAGGCAATTCATGTATTCTATTGCAGACACAATCTACTGCAGACACAAATCAAGTGAGCAAACTCTGTGTTCAAAACACTTACACAGCACCTTCTTTTACTGAGAGCAGCATAACATGTTTCTTCTCTTTCATCATCGTTCAGAATGTGAGCCTAAACTGAAAGCAACTGGGGCTGCTACATTTGCTTCAAGCATTTGAGGCCTTGAGCAAGTGAGCCTAGTCAAGAGGCATCCCTACCCATGGTGGGGAAAGTTGGAGTAGATGATCTCTGAGGTCTCCTCCAACCTAAGCTGTTCTGTGATTTCAGCACTGGATCAAACTAACATGCAAAAAGAGAATCAACCTATTTTTACTAGCCAAAATGCTCTGGATGAAGTAATCTCCTCCTAACAGAGCAGGGTGCTCACTTGCTTGCCTGAATATAAATGTGAGAAGAATAGTTAAGTGTGTTTTGTTTCTTAGAGAACAGAAAATAATTCAAATTCAGAGATGTATTGGGAACACTGTAAATTCATAGAGTAGTTTGGTTTGGAAGGGTCCTTCAAGATCATCTAGACCCAGCCTCTTTGCCATGGGCAGGGACACCTTCCACTAGACCAGGTTGCCCATGGCTTCATCCAGCCTGGCCATGAACACCTCCAAGGAGGGGACATCCAACCCCTAACATCCTGTGATTCACAAGCTTCCTTGACAAATTAAATGCACATTGTTCATATCCAGGGCTATAGTCACTGCCCTCTTTACACAGTTTGTGGGATTTGTAATTAATCTGTGATTAATCACTGCTGATTGCTGGGTTAGAGCTCTACAGATATTCTCAAGTCTCACCTGTGCACAAAGGGCTCTAGTGATAGGCTAAGGGGCAATGACTTGAAATGAAAGAAATGGAGGTTTAGATTGGATGTTAACAACAAGTTCTTTACCATGAGGGTGCTGGAACACTGTAACAGATTGCCTAGAGAGGTAGTTGAGGCCGCAGTCCCTGAAGATATTCAAGTTCAGGCCGGACAAGGCTCTGAGCAACCTGATCTAGGTAAGATGTCCCTGCTGACTGCAGGGGGTAGACTAGATGACCTTTGGAGGTCACTTCCAACCTAAATCATTCTGATTCTAAGTCTTGCACTGTTGAGGGGCCACCCACAAATGGCAAGACCTGCTTCTGGTTTATGTCAGCTTGGGATACAAATGAGTTGTTGCCACCTTATCTCCCTGCTAACACTGAAGAGCCAGTAGTTACATGGGTGTGATTTAGGTTCTCACAGGGTGGGAAGTGCTGAACATGGAAAAAAAGGCAGTTTATCATCTCTCAGCTCTGCGCCGTGCTGAGAAAATGCTCCCTCAACATTCCTGTCCGAGCTTCAGCATGGGACATGGGCAGAACAACTGGGAAACTGAGACCTACCTTTCTCACAGACATTCATGCACAGGGGACAACCATGTCACCTTCATGCTGTGAACCTGCACACCTCTCAGTGAGGAAAGGGTAGAATAATACTAGTAGCATGTTGCACAATTAACTCATCACAGAAAACCTGCCATTTGAGGAGGTGCAATCCAGGTGCGACCCTGTTTGACACACCCCATCAGAGAACAGGATTAAGAGATGCTGCGACAAAGGAGCTGAACTAGCAACATTATATCATATATCAATGATGTACCTATGCTGACACCAGACCTAGGAGTAGGATGTCAAATTTTTGCCCTATTTTGTGTCAATCGTTCATATTGCTAAGCTGGCTGCCAAACAGTCTGACCTTGTCCATTTGGAACCACCATTTATCACCGTTACATTATTGCAATCAGCAAGGTGCCTGGAATGGCACCAGCAGGAAAATGCTCTCTGACAAACACTCCAGTCCATTGCCTTGCAGTCTGTGTTATGCAGCTTGTACTAATGACAAATGTTCTCAAAGCTGGGAAGGACTGGGAAGGAAGCAGATGCTAGGGAAATAATTTTATATTGGTTTTATTGTATAGAAAGTAGAACATTTCCAAATTTAAGTAATACTTTTACAGCAGCTGGGTCCAAACCTGTATGTTAAGATCAATGCATTGGATATCTGCTCATTGGGCTTGTTTTTATGTAGCACTCATGCCAAGTGGGACAGTCATGGGACAGTCACTAGACAAGATGCTCTCTATGGATTCTTCTGCCTTCCCAAAGGGAAGAGAAAGGGAATAAAGGAGAGAGACTGATGGGGTGGGAAACTGAACCAGCTGGGATAGAAAAAAAATAACCATAAAAATGAAATAAATACAAACAGATACAAACAAGTATCAGACCCAACCCCTTATGGCAATGACATCACCATCACCACTGATGCTGTGGCAGAAGTCCCAGACTGGCCTCAGCAGGGACTGGATTCAGAAGCAGGAACATGAGGATTACAATTAAAGACAGAACAGAAGAGAGTTCTCCTCGGATTATAGCCACTGAGGAAGAAGAGAAGCAACACTTGACTCTGATGATCCCTCAGCTTCATCCCAAATCTGACATCCATGGGATGGAATCCCATATTGGCCAGTTTCAGGTCACCCGAACTGTCTGCTCCACCCTTGCAGGTGCAGCCTTTTACTCTGCACCCCCCCCACAGTGCACAAGATTTAGCAGAGACTCTGGTCTGCAGCCCAGCCCTTGGCAGCCACTCTCCCCACCAGCATTCTCACTTCTAGGAGCAGCCACTGGCTATGCAAACCTGCCCTGAACTTCAGAGACCAAGCTGAGAAATCACATCACTGACCAGAATTAGTTCTGGTCTAGCTCAAACTAGGACATTTCACTGTCCCAAAGGATTCCAGAGCACCTCAGTGAGTGTGTGAGCTGAATGCAGTGAGCTCTCAGACAGAGTGGTATTGGACTCCATTCCTTTATGCTAGGTTAATCCAGTCAATGTCTGTGATCTAAGAGGCTATATCCCTTCTGCAAACCTTGCATAGACACCATTGCACCTCAGCATTATTTTAGATACAGATCATCACTGCAGAAAACTGCTTTGCTCAAGCCTGGCTGGCATGCCAGGCATTCTCATCTTCCTTGAAAGCCTGGCTGCATTAGAACAGATTTTAGGTCCAAGCATGGTCATGAGATAGGGATAAGTTGCTTTTTGCTTATTTTTCTGTACTTAGGCCTTCAAACTTACACCCTGCCTCTATGATTTCATACTCCCAGTATCACATTTTACAGCACTAAGTCTTACAGACATGCCTGCAAGGCAAGTGACATCCAAGACGTGAAATGCCTGCGCAGCACTACTGAGCACAGTTCATATTCACAGGAGGTTTCTACTAACTTGTTTAGACAAACTGAGTAGATGTCAGTGGGAATTCTGACCCTGCACATTACATTAATCTTCATAACTACTTGTGCAGATGTCTACGTGTTCCTAGGATGGAGATGGAGTTTTTTCAAGTTAACTTTTGCAGCCCATTGCTATTTGGAACAAGAAGCAGGATTCTGGCATCCACAGCTACTTCTGCTTGGCTCTGACGAGGGCAGAGAAGGCTCATCTGCAGTGATGCCCATCTCCACCTCCAAGGAGCATGAGGAGGGTACCACAGCCCACACAAGAATAGATAACAAACAGTTCACAGGGTTCAGACCCATGTCTGCACTGCCCAATGTTTTTCTCCATAGCCACAAAGACCTTGTTCTGTAAGGATCACTGGCACTAGAGTTATGCATTTCTTTCTATCCATCTGCCTTGTTTCACACTCACCTCCTACCTCTCATACCCTGCTACACACTGGTAAAGACAAGAAGCAGAGCTTTGCAATGGCTGCAGCAAAAAACTGCCTTGGCCTCACAGTCACTGCTCCTAAAAGCAGAACCCAGCCATGGTCTCAGACTACACCCCGGTGCTTCTTTTAACGATCCAGGCATAAGAATGCAGGTGAAGAAAGGGAGAGCTATTTCCCATCCTGCAAAGCTACTTGAGGGCATGTTGAGCATCCCTATTGCAGCACCCACAAATTACCACACAAAGATGTCCATGTTTTATTTTCACAATGCTCAGAGGAGCAGAGGGAAGGGGCTGATAGTGATGCTCCTGCCAGCCTAGTGACAGCCTAAACAGGCTAAGCTGCCACACAACCCAACATTCCTAACAGATATGGTGCCATGGATAATGTGACAGAAAGTGCTGGCACAGTCACAAGCCCACACTTCAGATGTGGCATCACTAAGTATTTTCATTTTTTCCTCTTTCTTTTACAGATCAGCAACTCACAGCTGTTGGCTGCCTCTCTGGAGAAATGTCCCAGTTTGATGAGGTGAGCACCACAAGTGATCCTACAGCAATCAGAGTGCTACTTTGAGGTCTGGCTGAACATTATGGGCAGTTCAGGGCATGCACTGAATGGTTCTGTAGAAGCTGGCACACAGATCTGCTGGTTAATCACAGCGCTAAGGAAATTGATATTTAATACATGGACACAATGATAAGAGAATGTGAACCCCCCAAAGCAGGTTCTGGAGGTCACTGAGGCAGAAAGGTTTTTGCCAATGGCTTTTTTACAAACTATGGGGTAAAATTAAAGAAAAAACAGAGCACAAATCATTACTAATTTGAATTTCTTTTGCGAGACTAACCAAAACATGCTAGCTATACCCATTTACCAGCCCAGTATTTTCAGTGAAGCTGTGAATCTACTTCTGACCACTGCTCTGTAGATGGATTCATGGACATTACTGCTCCCTACATTTGTGCTCACAGCCTTGTCCATGTGCAGGTATCAGCACTGAGGGAAACCTTTGCTGAATCATTTCAAGGTGGAAGTACAGGGGAAAAAAAAAAAAAATCCATGTCTCTGTTGGATTAGTTTTCCACCATGTAAATGTGATTAAACTGCTTAAGCCTAGATTCTGACCAGTGAATCCATCAATGACAGCACTGACCCAAAGCTGTCAGACATGCAGAGAGATAACTGGGAAAGACATAGATAAGGATGTACTTAAGGCACCTGAAAAAAAAAGAAATGGAAATTATCCGACCTGACAAGATCAATAGAGACTCATTAATTGCTGGAACATTAATGGACTGTGGGGAGAGCTGGACACAGATTCATTAATCTTCCCTGCACAGGTAACGAGCATGGCAACTTCCCTTCACTTAGCAGATCCATACCATGTCAACTAAGGTACACTGCACAAGCAGGCTCAGCCCCAGTTCTCAGGTCCTCAGCTTTTGTCTGACGCAGCAGGAATGTATGACTGGAGTATCAAGGGGAATAAATACCAGAGCTCCAGACTTACTCCAGACACCTATGTGCAAACCACTTGCTCTTTAACTCCTTACTCTCCTGTGAAAAAACAAGTTAACTCTGCTCCACACACCACAGATTGCACATCTGGTTCTCTTACTGCATTGACCACTATGTCTTCATGTAAGAGCTCAGCAGACTCAAATATCCAGTTAGAACCTTTTC
The DNA here is from genome assembly GCA_013396835.1 of Psilopogon haemacephalus. NCBI lineage: Eukaryota > Metazoa > Chordata > Aves > Piciformes > Megalaimidae > Psilopogon > Psilopogon haemacephalus. The sequence continues at coordinate 637,977 of VWZI01017594.1, read as the reverse complement.
CTTCAACTTTTTAGTCACTGCAGACCTTACCTTTTGTTCCCAACAAGAGAGCTGTGAATTCCTTCCACAACTATCAGTCAAAGAGCTGTGACCAGGTCACACTTTACATAGATGGCATGGAACAGGATGCAGAGGATACGCTGCAAGATACAAGATGAGATCTTGCACCATGCTTTAAGTGTTTCTCCTCCTATGCTCCATTCAGCTGATGATTAATTTTCCCTTCCATCTAGTAGCACTGGAAGATGCACACTGACATGAAGAGACACCAGACCTGCTATACAGCAGAGCTCAAGTAGCACCTCGTTCCACATCCTTCTGACCTCTCCTGCTGTACATGAGCCACCATGAAGATCAGCAGCATCCTGGCATGTATTAGACATAGCATGGTGAGTAGGACAGGGATCATCACTCTACTGGGCACTGGTGAGGCTGCACCTTGAATACTGGGTTCTGCTTTGGGCACCTCACTCAAGAAGGACATTTAGGTGCTGGAGTGTGTGCAAAGATAGTCATCTGGTGAAGATGAGCAGTTGAGGGAACTGGGATTGGTCAGTCTGGACAAAAGGCAGCTGAGAGGAGACCTTCTGGCTCTCTACAACTCCCTGAAAGGACACTGGAGCCAGGTGGGTGTCAGTCTCTTCCAAGTAACACATGACAGAACAAGAGGAAACAGCCTTAAATTGCACCAGGGTAGGTTTCTATTAGCAGCAGGTTTTTTTTTCCCAAAAAGGGTGCCAAGCTCTCAAATAGGTTGCCCAGGGAAGTGGAGTCCCCATCCCTGGGATGTTTAAAAGACACAGGGATGTAGTGCTGTGGCATGGTTTAGTGGTGACCTGCCAGTGCTGGGTTAGTGTTGGTCATGATGACCATAAAGGCCCCTTCCAATTGAAACGATCCTGTGATGTGATGATTCCTGGGCACTGTCAGAGACCAAAAAGTTGAAGACACAGTAGCAAATTCTACTTCATATTCTATTTTTGCAACCCAGCAAGGGAGAGATACAAGCTACACCTCCTCACCAATAACCAGAAAGGACCTGAGTGCTTTCTTTGCCAAGGCTGTACCCCCAACACATATTCAAAGGTTGACAGGGATCTCATAAGTACTTCACACTGAATGATATCATCTGAAACACTGTACGAGAAGCTTTAAAGGCAGATCCCTACAGAAAATAATAAATCATCTGCTGCAGTGGCCAGCAGCCAAAGTGACGTTACTCAAATACCATCCCCACTGTGGCTATTGCAGCTGAACCAGGCATTCCCCAGAGGTGTGTTTGTGTTTGGGAAGAGATGCTGCTGCAGTGATACCCTAATCACAGCTGGGCCTCCAGCCAGAGCCTGGCACCCAGCCCAGGGAGAGCAGATCCCTCCGGGGACAGCAGCAAAAAGCTGGAGGTTTGCCACACTGCTCCAAGGGGGAGGATAAATAGAACTGAACTGGAATTACTCTTTCTTAAAAAGAGCTCATCTACAGCATGAGGTAGAAACTGAACTATGTGTACAATGAAAACCTACTGGTTTATGGTTCTACTCGTACTTTTGTTTAGGCTCTCTCCAGGTACAGGAATAGAATCACATTGCCAATGGATGTGCCTCCAGCATCTTCTGCCGTGGAGGCTGGAGAAAGATGTCATTTTACACAAAGAGGGAGCCTGTGTGCCTACACTGTGACAGTCTCTCTTGGTGGATCTCTCACGCTGCAAATATTTGCTTTCACGCACCTCAAAATTAGCATCTTGGTTTGAATTACATTAAACCTGCTACAGCAAATACAACTTTTTGTGTCCAGGAGCTGGGGACGGTGAATGGCCACACTTGCTTGGCTAGCAGTAAACTCATCTTCTTTTCCAAAGAGTCATTCCCAAAGCCCACCATTTCTATGGCAGCAGCATTCCTCTGTGATTATATTATTTGGTTTAACTACATCTTTACTCTTTTTCACTCCTTGTCTGCATCCCATTCTGCTCGTGTCCCTGGGAGGCTGCTCCTACCAATGTATCTGTTTTCTGGCTTGGTATTTCTGCTCACAGTGTAACCCTCCACACTCCAAAATGTTAATCCCGTGGATCCTCTAGCATCTTTCAGGGATTTTTTTCCACTTCTTCTATGGCCTAAGCTGCCTTCCCTGTGCAGTTATAAATGTTCACTGCCAGAACACCACTTAACCAAAACCCCTCATCATCTGCAGAGCCCTGGGTTTCCGGATTTCCCAGGGACTGACTCGGCTATGTGAAGGTCAGATGTGTTCCCTGAGGTTTTATTCCACAAATTTCTCCATGGGTTGAAGTCAGGCTTCAGTGCACAGACATTTATGCATGAATTGATCTGCCTGAAGTCAGAGCTCACTGCGGAAACCTCACGTGCTGGAGACTGGCTGAGCTGGTTGGCCTGAGGGAAGCTGCCAGACTGAACATTATGGGATCCAGCAGCAGCTTCGGAATCTCGATTTGAGGTCAAAAGACCCGTAACATTAATTGCAGATTGACCCAGTTAAAAATCGTCCGTCTCAGTATTTTTAATTTGCTCAGCAGCCACAACAACAAAACCAATGTGGTTCTACTGAAAATTATCTTCTTGTTAATAATGCTGAAAAATATCTTGTGTTTTTTTCTTGCCTCAGAACAACCTTTGATGCTCAAACCACTTCTACCAAAGATTATTCCCTAATAGAAAATCCAAATTTTCCTTCCTCCCCCCACCCCACCCCTTCATGTGTCACCTTTTCTTGAACAGCAGACTTTGTGCTAGAGAACCAAAAATCTAAAGATTCTTGACTGATTGAAGAAACTGAAGAAAGCTGTGTGAAGATGCCTGCAAAGACCTCAGCCCCATCTTTGCACGTGAGGTGATCTTTTCTGAAACAGTGATTGATAGTCCCCGGGGCAGAGCCTCCAGCTGCTTTCATGAGCTTTCTCCTGCTTCTCTGTGAAGCACTGAAAGAAGATGCATCAGTAAAGTAATCACCCTGTGATTGTGTTCTGCTAAGCCCATGTACATCCATCACATCTACCTTCTCCTGGTTGTGAAAGGATGGAAAATTCAGGATTTGCATGGAAAAATCTACCACCAGACTTCCTTGTACACAGCTAGTGTCTGAACTACAGCAATTCGTTTGGGTTTTGTTGTGGCAGCTGGTCCTACTCTGCCTTTCTGCCTCAGAGACCTATGGCTATCACTGTTTTTCACACCAGGAATTTTCCAGGGCTCTTCCAGCGCCCAGAGGTTTTACACATTTGTATCCATCCTCCAAAAAAATAGCACCCACCTAACACCAGATGGCACCGCTGACCATCTAAGGGGCTGAACGAGGCCAGGTACACTGGACAGGTTTGTCTTTCTTTCTTTCCATTGATTTTGTGAGTCCTGAAAAACCTCCTCCCCATTCCTGACTCTGCTTTGCCACAGACACATTCGGTTCTCCTGCTTCACCTTCCAATGGACACATGGTCAAAACAAGCTGAAGTCTTCCCCAAATCTAAGCCTGATTAAAAAACATTCCTCCACATAGTAATGCATCTCCACTCATTCCTAAGTACAAGCAGCTTAGGAGTTTTGCCTCAGTAAGAGAAAAATAATACTCCACGAACCTGAGACGCATGATGTGAACTTAAATGCAGACCTCAGCTAAGACTGAGCGAGCTGCCAGCTTGGGCTGGACGTTTGCAGCACCCACCAGGCCGACAGCAGCCAGCCCCAGCCCTTTCTGATCCACCACACAAACCTCCTCTGACGGGACCACATTTCAGTCACTGCCAATCTGGACCTGATTACTAAAACGGAGAGGGGGGAAGAAGTTTGACTTGATATTAACATTGCTCTCGAGTCCCTGGGAAGCAGAAAGACTGGGGGAAGGGTGAATTCCTTCCCTATACAACAGAGAATTACATCCTTTCTCTGGAATGCTTAAGCTAATTTGGAGAATTTAACAGATATTAATGTTCTTGCTGTGGAGACCTACACACCAGTCTACGGCTCGAGATGAATTACTTGTGAATTTTGTTTTATTTCCATGGCTCTCTGGAAACAAAGCAAGTTTTATAGCACTTTATACTTTTTGAAACTAGATTTCCCAAATCATTGACCTTCATTGAAGTTCCTTGTGTTCCTTAAGCTGTTTTATAGCTATAGACTGAAACCTACAGTCCTCACTCAAGGACACATTGTCATGGCTTCTCATTTCTTGAGGGCACACAGGCAGACCCAGTCCTGTCTGTACTCACCAGGCTCATATTTTCCATTACCTTTCCCTCCCCTTAATGCTTCAAAGCACTCCTATGTGCTTACCAGTCCCACAGGCCAAGCTTTTGTAGTTCTCACTGAACATCCCCTAATTACAACTGAGCGATCAATTGGCTTCCATGGGTTTCAACCTCACTATCCACTGCAGAATAACTCCTTGGGTTTCAGCTGAGGCAATTCAGATATCATCCAGCTTTGTTACTTTAGTGGTACTGAAATAACAATTCAGCAGCAGCATCCAGAGCTGTACTGGGGGTATAACTGAGGTCTGAACCCAGGCCTTCATAGGAAGGTTTCTCCTCCCACAGTCAAGCCCACAATCCTCAGTAAAGGTGGTTTAGGTACAAAATAATCTGCTTGTATCTAGCATGCATTCTTCACGTATGCAAGGAGTAAGCAGACTGGTGTAAGTACACCCAGCCACGTGAAGTCTTGGGTGCTACTCTTCAGTCATGTAGGCTCATAAGTCCTCAGAGGCTCTCACTGATAATTCAACATCCACACAGAACATTTCTTCACCCAGACCAAAATCCACTCTACATCATCCAAATAGCAGTACCACACAAAATCAACAGCCCATTTTGTTAATAAGCTTCTCCTGATGGTATCAATATTCTGTGCTTTACAGGATGGAGCACATAATTCCTGAGCTGGCACTAGGGCTACGTATAGCACAGCCCCATGCACCATGGTGACTTGGGCATGTTTCCATACTACAGGAATTTTGATTCCCATGTAACTGAAGTATCACAGAAATCCTCAAATACTGGTTTCTTAACTCAAATACTGATGAGTTTCCAGCAGAACTGCACAGGGTCTCAGCAGAGAGCCCTTGGTCAGTGCCCAGCTTGCCCTCTCCCTCTTCTGGGTTGTGTCCTGGGTTCTTCAAGGTAAATCCCAAATCCAAAGTCGACAGAGGAGCAGTATAGCTTTAAGGTATGACCAGAATACAGACAAAGATATAGAGGTATAGACCTTATAGCAGAGCTGCAACCAAGCCTGTCCTGCTATAGCCAGGCTCCTACAGAAGGGAGCCAAAACACTGCCTTTGCTTTCCAGCCTCACCTCCTCTTCCCATTCAGAGGAGCTCCTGCAGCTCTCTGGGGATTGTGCATCTCTTCTGCCACTGAAGAGACAGAAAATAGAGGGGGCTCTGACTGCAACCTACCAAACCCTCAGTTTGCAGGAGAGAGCATTAGTCAGCATGCTTGTTATTAATACATGATCTTTATTCCCTTAAGAGAAATAATCATCCTGTTATGTAAACGTTCTCATTTTCTCCAGTAAAATTCCCCTCACTGACTATTTTTGCAGTTATTCTTCACATTTCTCATGCTTTCAGCTTCCCAATGTATAAATCCCTTTCTTTCCTGCCTCCTTCCTATTTCTTTCCTGAAGTTTGCTCTTTTTACTAACTGATTCACTGGTTTACTAAGCTGATGGATGGCCTTTTGTCCACTTGTGGGTTCGATTTTTCCCATGTTTACACACTTCACCTCCCTCGCTCTGCAACTTCAGTTCTGCTGTATTTGTATTTTTAGATACAGGCTGTGAGAAGCCTATTTTCTGTACTGGGGCTGAGAGTAGCAACTGGAGGTCCTTCTCCTCCCTACAAGCACATTATCAGAACTATTAGCTATAAGTCTTAAAGCCTCTTTTGCTCTCAGTAACATATGAACATAAACCCATAATTCTGATGAAACCCAGTAGTTTATAAAATCCATGGCTTACCTGGGATTAACTGATTTATTGCACTCTCTGTCACTTCTAACAGAGTTTGGATATTTAGTCAATCCAACGCAGGGAAACCTACAGTTCTTAGCCTCAGTATTTCTGGCACTGAGGACTGTAAAGCATCCACAGCTCCAGAAAACCAATGGACTCTCATGGGTCTATGAATCATAGATTCATAGAATGGTTTAGGGTGGAAGAGGCCTTAAAGATCACCTAGTTCCAACCCTCTGCCATGGGCAGGGACACATGTCCTTCCAGTGGACCAGCTTGCTTAAGGCCTCATCCAACCTGGCCTTGAACACCCCCAGGGAAAAGGCATCCACATACTCCCAGGGCAACCTGTTCCAGAGTCACCACTCTCACTGTGAAGGATTTCTTCAGACTACACGATGCCAGACAATATGTAGTTATAGTCCTACAAAAGCCAGCTGACTTCCCTCAGCAACCAACTTGATCCATACTTTACAAATAAACATTGATAGTAAAAAAAAAAATTACAAAGGAAAATAATTTGTTGTAATCACCAGAGCAGGCTGCCCAGGGAGGTTGTGCAGTCTCCTCCTCTGCAGATATTCCAAGCCCACCAGGATATTGTGATCCTAGGTAACCTGCTGTAGGAGACCTCGCTTTAGCAGGGAGGTTGGACTGGATAACACCCAGAGGACCCTTCCCAACACCACCGTGCTGAGACTCTCCAGTTGTCATCTTGCATATGAAGGTTCAAGGAATAAGGATGTAAGTTGCCTGATCTAGAACACAATAAAGACCCTAAAAGACCTACAGTAAAAGTGACAATTTCCTAAACTACTGTTAAAGTATACTGGGGCTGTATCTGAGATTGAATCCGGCTTGTGAACTTGAGTGGAATCATACTTCTATCAGAATAAAGAACCCATTTATGAAAAGTCAAAGGTTTTACATAAGTAGGAGGGAAGTCTTGTGGGAGAACATGCTCAGAGTATAAAGGTTCACGTTTAAAATGTTAGCAAAGAACTTCTGAAGAAGTGCATTTGGCTTCAAAATCAGGCCTCATCTCTTTTTAAATTAGCATTTTCAGGATGCTTTTGCCAAGACAGGAACCCCAAAGAGAGTCAAACACTTTCTTTTTTTTTAGCAAAAGAGATTGAGATGTAACGCCAAAATGCATATTTATTGAGAAGTCATCCCCTTTGATTCCATTTGGTTCAGCCTGCCTTCTTGCAACAGCTCCTCGTTCACAGGCTCTGGTAGGAATGACCTGTTCCTTGGCAGGGTAAGCTGTTATGTTTTCATCACAATACATAAGCTCTGCTTCAAGAGGGTGAGCAGGCAAGGGGCCAAAAGCAGAATACCTCTGCTTTGCAGTCATTTCTGAGCCAAGACATTATTTTTACTTTTCAAAAGCATGAATGGTCAAANNNAAAAAAAAAAAAAAAAAAAAAAGAAGTACTGCTTGGAAATTGAAACCATCCTCCATGCACCTCTGCTTCTCTCAAATTGAGCTTGAGAAGCATTGTGGCTTACATGACTCATGCAGCGTGGGGACTGCCTTTTCCCTATCAATAACCCTCTCAGTTTATATTTCTCATTTGCACCTCAGTCTTTTCCTGTCCTTATTGCTGACGTGAGGAGAGGAGCCTGTGGATCCCTGCGAGGAGTCCTAAGCGGTGTCAGCGAGGAGCTCACCGGACAGTACATCTTCATCGCTCCCAGGCATCTGGTCGTCATCTCTCATCCCTCCTGAAGGGTCCCGTGCAGCCACGCTGGAAACTGCGAGGCAGGATTTGGGGATTGTCAAAGGGCCCCAGGCGCTTTTCCCGTGCAGCACAGCGTGCCGCACTTTGATTTGCCTGACAGTTATATAGCTATCCAGGGCTTGCTTTAATCTCAGTAGCTGCCTAAAGTATTTTTCAAGCTGCAGCGTTTCTGTTTTATGAATGTCCAAATGCTGCAATGTTCTGCTTGGTGAGACTGTAAAAATTCAGGGGGGAAAAAGCTTCAGCTGAATTAATTCTGGGCAGATTGTGATTCTTTATGGGTTAACTCAACTCCTAGAGCTGGCTCTGTCAAGTCTGGCCCTTTCTAATTGCAGACCCTGGGTTAAAGTCCCAGATTCAAATTGTAGGAATGGCCTCTTCCAGGGTATCATACAAGCAGATATTTTGCCTGTGGGACAATACAGCTCCATCTGCTTTTGAAAATTACTGGGCATCTGTTGTGCTCAGGAAGCCTCTTTGCTGTAAAGATACCAGAGCCCTATAGGAGGCTGCTCAGAGAGGTTGTGGAGTCTCCTCATCTGTAAAGGTCCCAAACCCTCCCAGCCATTGCAACCCAGGGAAACCTGCTGTGGGTGCCTCTGCTTTAGCAGGGCAGTTGGACTGGATGATTTCCAGAGGTCACTTCCAACACACACCATGCTGAAATTCTCTGAAAGATACTGTTTGAACCAACTCTGCAATGCACTGCTGTGACATGAGAATGACCAGTGCTGGGTGAAAATAAGACTGCCAACAGCCTACAACGTATGTCATACACAGGCTATACTGCCACGACCTACTCACCTTACCATGCCAACCTGCATAGAAATCAGTTAAAACCGCAAACTGATAAGAGCTGTGCAGGAGGGAGCTGAGATTCCCTCCCCAAGTGCTGTAAGTTTCAGCAGCATCTCCTCTGCTCCCTCTTATCACAGCCAGTTAGCACATCTTTCAGCCCATAGACCTTAGAATTCTACCCACAGTAGAGCAGTTTCCTTCTATTTCTGCAGAGTGGTTTGTGTAATGCCATGCACTATGTTTGTTTGCCCTGAAAACTAGGATAAAATGTGGACCTTGAAGTGATACCATTCAGTACATCCCCTCCCTTTGTTTGGTCTTAAAAACCACACTAAAGTCATGTGGCCCTTGCCTGATACCAGTCAGTACATCCTGTCCCAGCAGATATTCTGAAGGAAACTAAACTGGAATAGAACAGAAATTTCATAGAATAAGGAGTGGCTATTTTTAGACATTGCCAAAGCTGTTTCTGAAGCTGGATAGGCAGCATTATTAGAACAGAGCTAACCCTTGGCACTACACAACCTTTCTCTCCAAAGAGGAGATGGTGATGATGCACGATGAAAGTTCAACCAGGAAAAGCTACAAACTGTAGTTTGCTTTAGAAAAAAAATAAATCATGGGATACAGAAATAGGACAAAAGCTTGTACCTGATAAGTGTTTGTCCTTTCACAGTGGCAAAGAAAGTAATATTCTGTAAAAACCTGCAGCTTGCCTTCTTTGCTCTGATCTGTGTAAACACTTTTCACACAAAGCTGCCTGCTTAGCAATAGCCTTGAAGCCAGAAACTCAGTGGATATGCCCTGGTCAGCACTGTCAGAGTTGTGAAACTCTGCTTGTGCTGTTTTAGTGAAGTAAGGGATCCCAGTGTGGAGATGGTTATTAAAAACAGAAATCTGAGTATTTTCAATGCAAAGGGGGAATAAGGAGGCACTATAGTCTGTGACAAAGCCACTGAAGCTACTTGGGAGCACTGAATTTTGGTTTCTTTGCGTTGCCTTCCCAGGATGCAGAGCTGCTCCTGCTCCAGGCGTATCACTGCTGAAAACCCTCTGCTCTCTGCTCATAGAACCCTAGAATGGTTTGGGTTGGAAGGGACCTCCAAGGGTCCCATAGTCCAATCCCTCTGCAGTGAGCAGGGACATCCTCCATTAGATTAGGTTGCCCAGAGCCTTGTCAAGCCTAGCCTTTAATATCTCCAAGGACAACCTGCTTCAGTGTTTCACTACCCTCAGATTTAACCATGCCCTTTGCATGCTCAGCCAGTCACTGAGCAAAGGAGAAGCCTAAAACAGAGCTTACAGGCAGGACCTCAGCTGCAGGGATGCATTTAGCTTGGTCTGCGCCTGCTCCATGCCCAGTGTCTGGACTCTGTTCCAGGGCTTTGTAGCAGTCACACAAAGCTTCCGCTCAGCACAACTTAACTCATCTGAATTATCCTGTTCCTGCAGCCAAATTGATCCTTCTCATGCAGATATGCTCCAAAGCAGCATATAGCATAGTGCACCAGCAGCATGTCCTACCAGATTTCATTTAGCTACCTGATAGTGAAAAAGCTACTAACTGCTGCTGCTGGAAGCATTGGTGCCTCTGGGTCACAGGATCACAGGATGCTAGGAGTTGGAAGGGACCCAAGGAGATCATTGAGTCCAACATCCCTGCCAGAGCAGGACCATAGCATCTAGCATAGATCATAGTTCTCTGATCTTTGCCTTGCCTATCTACTGTGATGCACTGACACATGCAGGTCCCATCCCTCACTACTGTCTGAGCGTATTTCTCTTTTCTTCTTGCATGCAATAGGTGACAGGACAAGTGAAGATGGCCTCACATTGTGCCCCAGGGAAGGAACCTTTAATTCTCCAATCTGCTTTGATTTTGAAATTCTCAAACCTCCCTGTCCCAAAGGTCCCTATTTTTAGTTCTTTGAATGTAAAAATTCTGCACTCAGAAATAGTAGTATTTGCAAGTCTGCTAAGCACATCTGACTGAAACACTTTGCTCATACAAACTCTGGAGCTGATCAGTATCAGCATTTTCAGCAACTGTTCAGAATTTCTCATCCTTTTTAAACAACAAAATTTAAAACATGGGCCTTGTGTTAATAGAATTTGTTAAATAGATGCAAGTCACAGTCACTAGAAGTTTTATATGTGAGATGTTGGATATTAGGAAAAATTTCTTCACAGAAGAGGTTCCCTGGCACTTGAAGAGGCTGCCCAGGGAGGTGGTGGAGTATTTAATAGATGTGTGGATATGGTGTTGAGGGTTTAGTGGTAATGGCTTAGCAGTTGTGGTAGGATTGTGAACTCTAGGTGGGTGACTGCATTTGATGACTTCAAAAGGTCTCTTCTAACCTCAACATTTCTATGGTTCTTCTTAGCACCGGATTTGCCTCAGGCTTGCAGGAACAGGATGCTGAACTCAAAACATTTTTACACTTTTGTAACACTGATCTCCTTGACTGCACTGAATCACAGCAAGACACCATTTGAAGCAGATGAGATGCTGATCCACTGCCCCAGAGAAGCAAGGGCAGGATTTGAGCTTGTGCCTCCCAGAATGCAAGGCAAGATACACACTGTGGACAGCAGCCCACACAACAAACCTCAGATGCTCACCAGAGCTGGCAAGCTGCTTTCCAAGACACGTGATCAGCCTTACATGCCGCTGCTAATGAAATAATCTGAGGTCAGACCAATATTTGTACAGAACAACTGTGTTTATCTCCATACTTAGAGATAATACACACATGCATTTATCTTCCTTGAAACCATTTTAAACAGAGTTTTCCTACCAGTTGGAGAGTTTTGCCAAAGTCTTAAACAGTGGCTTCCTGGAGTAGCCTACAACTTTCAGAACAGTTTGCCTCTGTTTAGGGCTGGATAAATCACAAGAGCCAGCTCATTCCTCTCTGCAGCAGGACAACCCTGGATCCTGTCTGCCTTAGGACAGGCTTTCAGCACATCTTGTATTGTTATTACCGAAGATGCCAAGTCCACAGACCTGCTTTGAATTTCAGTTTCTCCGCTGCAGCCTTACAAACGTTTCCACTGGAATGTCCCTTGGATTCCCAGGCTTTGATGATGTTTCAACAACACAATAAAGGCAGGTCCTCACCACAACAAAAGACAAAATACCATGTTTGAATACAAGGAATTCTTTGGCCCTATAGAATGTGTGTCATTCCTATTTTGTGCTTTTTTCTTTTCCACAGATAAAGAACTTACTTGGAGTGGGTTGCTGCTGCAGACAGCAACAGTGCTCGCTCTCATGAGTGGGATCACTACATGAACAGAGCTAAAAATTACAGACGTAGTTACACAACCAAGGTATAAACATAGTAAATGAGCAGCAATAAACTCAGGAGTAGCTACTGCAACTGTTTGCCACAATTACTCATCCATGCCAGAGAACACACACATCACATTTTCCAAAGCCACTTCAGTTCTCATAAGTGGGTGTTAGGTATTTGTAAGGAGCAGCCGGCAAGCACCCCTCTGTCTGAGATTGCAGCTTTGAAAAGAGATACTATCAATGCACTTCGACCCCCTCCAAAAGCAGCTGTTCTGAACCATGGGAAACTGTTCCACTCATGTAGACAAATGCTTATTTCCATGTGCATATCTATTGTATATACAGTGCAGGTACACATACACACATCCTTTCACAGAAGCAGAAAGAAGCCCACCCACGCAAAAAAAAAGTTTGATGGCAAAGACATAGAGTGAGGAAAGTCTTCCCTACAAGTACCACAGGAAATGGCAACAGCCACGTTCAACAAAATTGTGTTGCCAGAGAAAGGCCATGTCATCATTTTCTTTCACAGAATAGTTTCAATTGGTAAAGCCCTTCAAGACCATCCAGTACAACCATTCTCTACCTCTACCCAGTCTGGTGCTAAACCATATCACTCAGCACCACGTCTCTGCAGCTTTGAAACACCTCCAGGGATGAGGATTCAACCACCTCTCTGGGCAGCTTGTCCCAGTGTTTGAGAATCCTTTCACTGAAGAATTTTCTTCTGATGTCCAAACTAAACCTCCCTTGCTGCAACTTGAGGCTATCTCCTCTTGTTCTATCACTTGTTAACAGGAAGAAGAAACCAATCCCCACCTCACTGCAACCTCCTTGCAGGAAGTTGAAGAGAGGAAGGAGGTCTCCCATCAGCCTCCTTTTCTCCAGGCTGAGCAACTCCAAGTCCCTTCAATTGCTCCTCATCAGATCTGTTCTCCAGACCCTCATTGCCCTTCTCTGTATCAACTCCAACACCTTCTAAAATTCATAACAAGATTTATCACCTATAAAAATTTCCAGAGAAAGCTCCCTTTTTGGAATTTCCTCTGAAGTGTTTGTCTAACGAATCTCACCCACCCAACTCCTCCAGCAGCCTGCTCTCAGCAAAGGTGGAAGCCCTTTACATGGCCAGAAAGGCTTCCCAAGATTTCCATCAACCAAATTCTGCTAGGTGGACCCCTCCTCAGCTGTTTGATTATCAGTCTCCTTAGGAAAGACACATTGGCCTTGGGGACATCTCATTGCATAGCTGAAAGAGTTTACAACTATTTTGAAGCAAGGGATTAGATCTGCTCCTTCCACCATGGCTGTTCAAGGGCTTCTCACCCACTGCATGCTCCAGCTAAGGTCCATAACTCAGAGGAGAAAACCTCCTTATCTTCTCAGGTGCGCCTGCAAACCCTTGCTTGCTAAACTTAGTTCTAACATCTCCTCAGCAGGAAGATGCACTTTGTTTAGAAAATCTCTCAAGCCCAAGGCAGTTGTGTTGTACATCTGAGACCAAACAAGTCTCAGGGCTTGGCTGAGACAAGCAGGAAGTAGATAAAACTGGATTCTGCTGGGCTCGATTTGCTAAAAGGAAGAAATACTGACAACCAACCTTTCAGGATGGATGTGGTGGCCAGCAAAGGGAGGGGAAAGGCATCCTTACAGGACAACTCACCCTCACCTTGAGAAGTGATCTGGGACTGGCACAGCAAAAGCAGCAAAGAAGTTGAAGCAGATAAAACCACATCTGTAATACCAGGATCATCTGACAGGTTTAGACTCTCAGGATGGATGTTTCATGAGCCACAAGTTGTATTATCCTGTTCTGTTGTGGTTTCATCACATGCCTTTTTTTTTTTTTCCCTTTTGCTAGTCTCTATCTCTCCTTGTCAGTGGACTGTTTTCATCTGGTTGGGGCTTTTTTTTTTTTTTTTCTTTTTTTTCTTTTTATTTTCTTGAGCTAACTGCAAATCTGACTGCAGTCACCTCTGAAGGATGCCTGTTGGCAGATATCAGCAGAAAATGATTGCTAAGGTAAGGCAAAACAAATACAGACTCTCAGTGCTTATGTGCAAAGAGGCCTTTCAGGTGTCAGCAGGCATCACCTGTCCCACCCACCAGGTCAGAGATGATCATCCTCTGTGTAGATTAGCAGCAGACATACATCTTCCAGGATATAATCCAAACAAATTCAGAGATGAGAAGGCTTCTGAGGACAGATAACGTGGCTAATATCCAGCAGTCAGCCTCTGGACTTTGCTCAGGACCATTATTCTGTTTATCCTCCAGACTGAGGCAAATATACCCTGATGTAGCTTTTCCTTTTTAAATTAAAAGATCCCTTTTAAAGCCATTTTGTCGATGTCATTCTTGCTGGGCAGAGACTAACAAACACATGTGGGTCATTCGGAGCTCTGCAACTCAAGTAATAAATGAGACCTTTGCTTTTAGGACCCTGTAACATAATGTAGATTTTTTTTTTTTTCAGCTCTACCAGGGTTTCTAGCTGAACTTGGCAGAGCAGCCCTTCAAAGAGCATGCTCAGCAGGCTTCCTGCTCAGGGAGTCATGGGTCTTACCATTCCCTGGCCAGCAGTTACTGCTAGAGGATCTGCAGGACACATGCAGAGAGGACAGACAGTGGGCACAACTGCAGGAGGAGAGAGGACAGACCTGCAGGCCTGTGGCACAGCCTTGGTCACAGCATTTCACACAGCTGAACTCTGAGCAAGTTCAACAAGCACCAAGTTGTTGGTCTACTGGGGGACGTCGTAGATGCTCTGTTGCATGGCTGAATCAGGCAAAAAAATGTCTTGTTATGTCTAAGAACGGTTCAGCACCAAGGCATGAGTTGTCACGGATGCTAGACTACAGAGTAACACACAAGACCTGGAACAAGAAGAGACCAGTGGCTGAGGGAAGGAAGACTATTTTCTGATGTCAGACTGTATCAATATCTAAGAAGGTTTGATTGCTCAACCTGCTGCCTGCAGGGTTCATGTATTAAACACCAGTTTGGATATTCCACAAAGGAGTCTGGGGGTTTGGATTTTTAGGTGGGGGGGCTTTTTTCCCCTTCTTTCTAAGCTGTCAGAAAGGATTTGGATGAGGTCAGTCTCTGAGGGCAGAGCATTAAGTCTTAGCTCAAGGAAGGACACAAAAGCTATACGTTCTACAGCACACTGCCGTACTGCACATAGCAGGGTGATTTGTTTTACTACTAACAATTAGCAGCCACAGCCACGGCAACCTGCTGAACACAACCATTAGTCACAGATCAACAGACATCATGAGGTAGTGGCTTTGGAGTCCTGTACAGTGACAGACAGTTATCAAACAGTTGAAAAACCATAGACTAAGCACAAGCAGCACTGTGGCTGCCGGGGGGAGGGAAGAAACCTCATGAAACCTGGAATGTGTTTCTACTTACTGTCCATCCTAGTAAAATAAAATGATCTCTCTTTTGAGCATATGGTTCTGCTTAGACAAGAAACTGTATATATTGGTCTAAATCCAGAATAGCCTTTCTGACATATTACTCAGTATTAGAAAATCACTACAACCTGCGTGCTCTGTAGCAACTCCTAATGCTAAGTGCAACAAATCTACAATGATCCTCCTCCTCCCCCTCTCTGCCCTACCTTTCTGTCCTGGACCCACTTCTTTCTTCTCTTCTCAGTGTTCTACTTTTTGTTGATGACTAGCTGCAAATGGCTTCGCAGTGCTCCTTTTCTCCATGCTGTTTCCGTCTTGACACCCACCTCTTCAAGGAGATTATAACTCTCCTCCACCAAAAGCTCTTCAAGCAGCTTCCCAGTTCTCATGATAACCTGCTGACTGCACAGAGGTGCAGCTTCCAATTGGCAAGTATCTCATGGCCAACCTGCACACCTATGTTGTAAAGCATTTATGTGTTTGGCAGATTGATTACCTTTTGTTCATGCATATTGAGTGGGACAGAGAAACCTCCAAGTCTTTGGGGCTGTTTGAATGAGAGGGGAGATGGAGTCCTAGGTGCACAATGCTCCCTTTAGACTTCCTAAAGAGGACAATGATGGCTAGGGAACACCCATGTCAAGCTTGCATCTGTGTAGCTGCCCAGCCAGCAGTTAAAAGCCTGATCCCATGAAGCATAAAAACTGGGGAAACAAATTTAACCAGGAAGGAGGTTTTTCAGATTTCAGTCAATGAATGCGACCTCACTGAAGAAGAGCTGAGTGATGTTCTTCTAAGCGTATTCTCCAGTTGAGAATGTATTTTAGACATGATCCAAGTTTTCCACAGGAACATACTGATTTTCAGAAAATGGCATTGCAAAAGAAATATTGAAGTGAAACATTTCAGCGAGATCAAAACATTTGAATGGGGAAAGCTCACTTTGTAAGAATGGATATGGATGGGAAAGGAGATTTTGCCAGGAAACCACTCAGCCAACTGGGCCTGGGCTGGATCCAGATATGTCAAAGATAGATTCACTGCTGCAAGGCTCCTCTTCAGCTTACAGAGCTGTGCAGCCCTGGCGAGTACAGGGCAGTTCCAAGGCACTCATGCTGAGGTGAAATAGGAATCCAGTCCCCAGGGGCCCTGAGGTGTCCCTGTGCAGCACCACCACTACCTTACTGCAGCAAGCGTGGAGAGACAACAGCAGACCCCATCACAGATTGCTGCATGGCAACCAGCACAGTGTGAGAATCTCACCTCTGCAAGGTGATGCAATCACAGACAGAAAACATCGTGGCAAGAAGATGCAGTACTGTGGCTCACAGCCCTCCTAGCATGCACCTGCTTCTTGTCAGTTGAGACCGGGAAAGAGTTTTCCATGAGAAGGCAGCTTCTCAGATGGGTGAGAGCCTTTACAACTACTGAGCAAGAAGCAAAGAAAACTGTATCAGGAAAAACGCTACAATAAAGCTGGGGGAAATGATACATATATAAAGAAACCCAAAATAAATCGGTTCTTCTATCAAAGGAGCAGCAAAAAGAGCAAAGTCCCTCCTGCTGCTCATAAGAAAATGGTTCCTTGGGGACTGTGTTCATCTCTGTGGTCAACAAGTTATTTCCTGAAACATCTTGGCTGCTGGTTCCTACAAAATTTGCCACCCACCAATTCAGTCCAGGTTGTCTGAAGAAATGGGCAACAGCACCCTCGCCAGAAAACTAAAAGCTCTTAGCGTTTCAAGAGACAGAAGAGAGGAGTGATCTCTTCCAACAAACCAAGAAGGCCCTGAGGTCAGTGTGCCTTGGCACACTGGAGAATTCCGTGCCAGCAGAATGGATTCTTTCTCTGGACTCAGCCAAGATACAGGAATGAGGGAGCCTCCACTCTAGAACAGCTTCAGTCACTTGACAAGGCTTACTCATGGGCTGAGGTTAGCGAGAGCAGCTTCACAGCTTCCTGGCTCTGTTCTGCCTGGAGAAGGCACCAGGGAGACCTCAGAGCAGCCTATACAATAACTTCACAATCTTTTATCATATGATGACTTTTTTTCCCCACCAGCTAAGGGTGAGATAAGGCTTCACTCCCAGCGGGAAAGCAGAAGCAACACCTGCTTGGGTGGCCAGAGAGGTTTCTTCTCCCTGCAGCATAAGATCTGCTCTGCCACTGATGAAGATGATGATTCCATGGCTGCTGTGAAACAGAGCGCTCCCCACACTCACTCCAGCCATGAGCAGGCCTTGTGCAGAAGCCCCCCACGTGCACCAGGCCCATGGCACATCAAACTCTTCCCTGACACCTGCTTGGATTGCTCTGCTCTGTGCCTTGGCTGCCCGCCAAGCCTGAGCTCACCGCCCACAGCTGGACCCCCCATAACACATCACAAATCGCGGCAGACACCATGCGCGGGGCAGACACCGTGCGCGGGGCAGACACCGTGCGCGGGGCAGACACCGTGCGCGGGGCAGACACCGTGCCTGCGGCAGACACAGCCCCCCGGGGCAGACACCGCCCCCGGGGCAGACACTGCGCCTGGGGCAGACATCGCCCCCGGGGCATGTAGATTGCCTGCCCCAGACACCGCGCCCGGGGCAGACACCGCCCCTGGGGCAGACACCGCCCCCGGGGCACCTGCTGGCCCCCGCCAGGCAAGCTCTGCCCCGGTCCCCATCTGTCATCCCGTGGGAACTG
The DNA here is from genome assembly GCA_013396835.1 of Psilopogon haemacephalus. Taxonomy (NCBI): domain Eukaryota; kingdom Metazoa; phylum Chordata; class Aves; order Piciformes; family Megalaimidae; genus Psilopogon; species Psilopogon haemacephalus. Next base: position 620,053 of record VWZI01017594.1, on the reverse strand, counting down.
GGGCTGAACTGGGAGGAAAGAGCATGAGGTGAGTCTGTTGAGAGCAAGAAGGAACACTACAGTCGGGGAGAAAGCATGAAGGTGCCACCAGAGGCCTACTGCACAGAGCTGAGGGCAGCTGGGCAGGGGAAAGGACCCCAGGGAAGCTCATGGCTAGGGAGGAACTGGGGTGACAGCTGCAGAAACAGAGCAGGGTTCAGCCAGGAACGGAAGCGGTAGGGAAAATAGCAGAGACAAACAGCAGCCAGGCTCTGGCAGGAGGACGGCATCGCTCCCACAGCATGCACATCCATCCTAGCACTGAGCAGCTCTCTCCCTCACACCTCCTACCACAAGAGAGATTCAGAAAAGGGGAAGGAGGCCACAGCAGTGTTCCCCTCTGACAGACAGACACTGGTGCCTCGGAAATGACTCCTGTGGGTAGCCCAGCTTCACAGACTGACAGCAAATCAGACCTTCCATCGGCAATAGAATCATAGAATGCTTTGGGATGAAAGAGACCACGAAGGTCATCCAGTTCCAACCCCCCGCCATAGGCAGGAACATCTCCCACTAGAACAGGTCACTCAAGACCTCATCCAGCCTGGCCTTGAACACCTCCAGGGAGGCAGCAGCCACAACCTCCCTGGGCAACCTGTGCCAGTGTCTCACCATCCTCACTGTGAAGAACTTCCTCCTAACATCCAGTTTAAATCTCCCCTCTGCCAGTTTAAACCCATTACCCTAATCCTGTCATTACAAGACCTTGTCAATAACCCCTCCCCAGCCTTCCTGTAGGCCCCTTTTAGATACTGGGAGGCTACTCTAAGGTCTCCTCAAAGCCTTCTCTTCTTGAGGCAGCAGAGCCCCAACTCTTATCACCTGTTCTCATAGCAGAGCTGCTGCAGCCCTCTGAGAATCAATAGCTAGAGACTGGAACTCCTGCCCAAGGAGGCTGTGTATGCCCCATCCCTGAAGGCATTCAAGGCCAGACTGGGCAAGGACTTGAGCAACCTGATCTAATGGAAGGTATCCCTGCCCATAGCAGCAAGATTTGGAACTAGAAGATCTGTAAGGCCCCTTCCAACCCAAACCCTTCTGTGAATCTATGAACAGAGACAGGAGGAGCCCTTGTCTGTACCATACCCATCCACCTCTCCCTTCATGAGACCCAGAACACTACAGCCCCAAAATAAAACTCAGCTGACCTGTGTTGTACTGAGCTTCTAAGCTGTCTTTGCTTCTCTAATTTAAATCTGTTTTTTCTTTTTACTTCCTAGGAAAATCCTACCATCAAGTCAGAGACAATATGCAAACTATGGGTGGAGCAAGGATGGAGCCAAATTAGCACAGATTCTTTCAATATGAGACAAAAACCATATGTGAGACCATACTGCCTGAATTGGAAGAACAGCGATTTCCATTCGTATGCCAAAATGTTAGAAAGTGAATTTTTACCATATTTTAGAATTTCCTGTTACATAACAAGAAACCTAATCTGTGTGGGAAGCACTGGGATGTCACCCCAAGCAACAGGCACCTCAGTCACTAACCCTTTGCCTTCGTGCAGAAAAAGAGGAAGACAAATACCACAGAATGATAGGTTATCCTTTCTTTGGGAGCTTAAAAATCAAAAAGATCCTGAATTACTGAAAATCACCAGGCCTAATCTTACAAATTAGGGGCTGACGTAGCCCCGCCTTGTCTCCAGCAACCAGAAAGAATGAAGAGCAGGGAAGTGGTTGACTCAAAGATCTGCAAGATAAACACTTGATTATATTAACAGCATCAAGATAAATGCAGTCTTGTTCCAGTTTAGTTCAGACACTGCTAAAAGCCATCGTCAGTCACAGTCTCATCAGACACGAATACAATCAGACCTACCTTTTCTGCCCTTCGTTTTTTTAGTGTAACAAGGTGTCTGACATTAAAAATAAAACCCAACAACCAAAACACCACCACAGTAGAAAAGTTACTCAGAAAGCAAAGCACATTCAAAGGTTCTTTTCCTGTCATCAGAACCAGTGCTTGGTTCCTTGTGTTTGGATGGATCAAGCTCTGCCTGCAGGCCCAACACTGCCCTGTGCCAGCACACCACAGAAAGGCTGCTGCTTGCCGCAACCTCCTCTCACCATTACACATTCCAAGCTGCCCTGCTCTGTAAGGGAACACCTCAAGGTTTTCACAGCAAGTACACCCAACAGCTCAATGCACACTTCACATTCTTCTGCTCTGCCTAGGTTGTGTAATCAGCCCTCTGCTCTCTATGCCAATATCCTAAAATGCTGACCCAGCAGAGTTTTCCACGTGGGAAGGCTTATGTAGTCTAAGCACTGATGATTTCAAACAGCTTTCCAACATTTACAAAGCCCTCCCAATACCTTCAACGTGGTGGCCTCCTGGCAGAGTGTATCCTCAATGAATCAATTACAATGAGTTCTTTAGAGTAAAGCAGTTTACAGGGAAGGGCATCAAATTCTGTCTCAGAGGTTCAGAATTTCTCCTAGAGCAACACAGGCATGTGGCAGTGGAAAGAAGAATGTAAACCTAGGATTCTTCTTCTAAGGGTACATCTCACATCAGGGATTGGACTGAACAGCTTTTAAAAGATCCCTTCCAAAGCAAACCATTCTGTGATTTTATGATCACCAGCCACAGTCTCTCTCTAGACTGGAGGCATTTGCTTATCAAAACATGTTTTCAAAAACATTTCCCCTTTTTTTTCCTTCCTGTTTGTTCCCCTCCAAGTCATAGATTCACAGAATGGTTTGGGTTGGGAGGAGCATTTAAAGGCCACCTACTCCACCCTGCCATGCAGTGAGCAGAGACATCCTCAACTAGAACAGGTTGCTCAGAGCCCCAGACCACCTAAACTGCAATGGTTCCAGGGATGGGGCACCTACTGGGCAACCTGGGTGAGCATCTCACCATTCTCAGTGTGAACAATTTCTTCCTTGTATCTAGTCCAAAACTCCCTGCTTTCAGGGTTGTTTTTTTGTTTGGTTTTTTTTTTAAGTAGAAGAAAACCAACCAACAGAACCAAAAATGACAAGCAAGCACAGGGGTTCTCCACCTTTCATAAAGGGACTTGAAAATCTGCACCCATAAAAGCACACCGAACTTACAATTAATTGAGCCTGCACACTCCAGTGATGGAACACATTCATTTGCTCAGCCTTAGGGAGACACTGGAGTTCTCCTTCTTATCCCAGTCAAATTCCTGAAATAGTTTGAAGAAATGAAATCTGTTGACTGAGACAGCTAGAGCTGGTATAAAAGCTTTTGTCATAAAATATGCTAGATGTCCCTAAGGAGAGAAGCAAATGATTTAGGTGTTCCAAGATGTTCAATATTGTGGTCAGGCACAAAGAACAAGCAGAGAGAAAGCCTATAGTTCAGTGGCAAAATATGTGTTTCTTAGCCACAGGAAGCCCAGCCAGGGCACATCAGTCCTCATTTAAATCAGCTCCTTCAAAATTATTTCTTACCAAAGGATTACAAAAGAAGAAAAGGTGAATGGATCCACACATAAAAATAATGTTTAAATCAACCAAGGTCCAAACAAAGGAACCAACTTGCCACAGAAAAAGTAGGACCTGGCCAAAACCACAGCTTAAAAACTGTACTGAACTTTGTGGAGGGTTCACAGGGAAGTGAGCACTACCCTCCCACCAACACATGCCCTACTCGTAAGGTCTTTGCCCAGCTATTTTTACACTGAACTCTTGCACAGATTCTCTCAAGAGAACGGACACTGTTTGCTGTGCCTGCAGCTGCTGGCAAACACCACACACCCTGGAGGTTCGTTACAGTGAATTAAAAGAACCCATGACATGGTTATTGCACAGCACAATGCAGAGAGAGTGGGAAGTGTTCCACTTCGTTGGAAAGGGACTGTTTATAAATGCATGGAGCGACAGAAGAAGAAATGATGGTTTCAAACTGAAGAAAACTCAGTTTAGTTCAGACATCAGGAAGAAATTTTTCCCCATCAAAGTGGTGAGGCACTAGAAACTCTTGCCCAGAAAAGGTGCAGAGGCTCCAAGCCTGGGAGTGTTTCAGACTGGGTTGGATGGGCCTTCAAGCAACCTGGTCTAGGAGGAGGTGTCTCTGCCCATGGCAGAAAGGTTGGAACCAGAGGATCTTTAAGGTCCCTTCCAACCCAAACCACTTTATGGTTCCTGTCATCAAGGAATCAGCAACTGTGGCTTCATTTCTCCTGCTCTTGAAACCCCAGGGATCTATTAAACATGTCAGATTCTGCTCTGCTCAACTGGTGTAAATCAGAATAACTGACACTGAACTTCTTCCAGACTTACCATCATATTCCAAAAGCTGCCAAAAAAGCCAGGATCTGTTTCCATCACTGCTGAGCTAGCTATGATGACATTTGCCTGGGCATTACTGCTCCTATGATCTAAAGCAGGTTTGAGCTCTCAGAAACATTCTTCATCTCTCTCAAACTAAAGCCATGATGACAGTATTTTAAAGATACTATTGAAGCCCGAGAACACATTTTTTTGAGTAAAATGAGCAATGTCAGGTCTTGCTACTGTTCTAACTAGAAGAAAAAGGACAAAGTGCCAAATACCAGCATAGAGACTAAAAACCACAACAGCTTTCAGCATCTAAACAGACATGTGATGTCCACCATGCCCTATTTTAAACTCTCTTTTAAAGGGTAGGTTCTCTGTTACTCATTAATATCTGAAGACACCACCCAGGCACTTCTCTGAATAGTAACTGTGGCCAGCTGAGTTGTAAAGCTTGGCGAAAGCTCCTTCTGGAGGACAAAGTTAGTGGGTGAAGAACGAACACTGGCAACTCTGCTTTATCCTTTCTATCTCAAAAGGAAGGGATTTTGAGAACAACTACGAGTGAAACAAGTTCTGTGCTCTAAAAACCAAACTGTGCAGAGCTGAGCCTCTCTTGCTATGTATTTGTATGTTATTTACTGCAGATGACTCACATCAGAAAGGATTTGTGATTCTGGAATGATTATAAAGGACATAGCATCTAACAAAGTGCCATTCATATCATGGAATACTCTAATGACATTCTGGTTTGTTTCTATCTACATTTATTGAAAATAAAAATAAAGTGCTACTGAAGATATCCTTTCTCCCTCTTGATTTATCATCTTCTCCCAGAACCTCACTTCAGATGTCTGTTAAATTTCCAACACCACAGAAACTTTGCCAAAGCACCTTTTCATATCAGCCAGATCTGCATTTGGCAGCTCTCTGTATCTGCAGCATATAGACCAACTGTGGTAACCTATGGCAACAGCTTAAAAACCATTAACTGCTATCCAAAATCAGTGATTTCACCTTCTAATTACTCTGAGAAGAAGAAAGTTGCCAGTTGATAGGTAAAGATGGTTCATTTTATGACCACTACCCTCATAGTGTTCCATAAAATTACCCTCCTACTTCTGGATCTCACATAAACCTGATTCTCTGCAACTGCTGGTTCTACCCAACCTAGAGCAGAGCCTTATAATGAAGGCTCCATTACAACACCTCCAGTAACCTGTCATCCAGCAACTCACCATGAGACCTGTTCAGCCAGTACAGACCAAGACACAGCTCAAACCTCAGAGGTCAGAAACTGACAATGCATTGCTTTAATTTTCTTAACAAAAACTTGAAAGTTATTGTTTCCACCTCCAAATCAAAGCAAATTATGATAATTTCTTGGATTATTTGCCCCAATAGTCTTCCATGGAGCTGTTGTTCAACTCACAGGACTAGACTGCCCATGATGGATTTTTTTCATAGAAGACATTTCTCAATGCAAAATAGAAATTATCAAATCAGTTATTTACTCTGCACTTATAACCCTAATTTACTTAAAATCATTGAACCATAATGGTTGTAAAAGACCTTTAAGATCACCAAGTCCAACCATGCCACGTTGCCACTAAACCATGTCCCTAAGGGCTGCATCTAAACAGAGTTTTTTAACACTTCTGGGGATGGCAATTCCACCACTGCCCTGGGCAGTGGTGCTGGGCTTAGCCACCCTTTCAGTCAAGACTTTCTTCCTAATAGCCAACTTAAATGTCCCCAGTGCAAATTGAGACTGTTCCCTCTTGTCCTGTAGCTTGATAATAGAGAGAAAACACTGACACATAAGAACTCGATGGAGAGAATTTCACTGCCACAGCACTGTAGGAGCAGATGGGGCACAGAAAGGTGGCTTGGACAGGTCCAATGTTGCACCAGGCTGCATTCCTCTCTGAGAATGGGTGCTCCAAGCCACACAGCACAGGAAATGGTATGGATCTTTGCTGTCTGCAGCCTCAGCGAGTGGAAGGATGTCTATAAATACATGAGGATGAAGGTAATGGCCGCTTTTCAGTGGTGCCCAGTAATAGGACAAGGTACAAGCTGGAACACAGGAGGTTCTACTTCAACATGAAAAGATCCTTCTCTCTGGTGAGAGTGATGGAGCACTGGAACAGGCTGCCCAGAGAGGCAGCAGAGTCTCCTTCTCTGGAGTTTCCAAACCTGCCTGGATGTGTTCCTGTGTGACCTGCCCTCAGTGATCCTGCTTTGGTTGATGATACCTAGATGTTCCTTCCAGCTCCTACCATTCTATGATTCTATGGTAGCTAACTGTGCTTCTACACTGGTTGCATCATAGTGAATAAAAGTTAAGTTTGTAGCAAAAGAAGCTAAAAATTACCTCCCCAGAGGTAGCCTCCAGATACCAGTGCTGCTGTTCCCACTTATGTATAGCCTATGTCACTGTAAGAGCCCAATAGATGATGTAGGCTATTACTGAATACCTTCACTCCATAACAGCCTCCTACAGAATGCATTTCACACACAAGCCTGTTCATAAGCTAGATGGATACCATACAATATGGATACCATACTCTGCACTATACTAACCTAGACAGTCTCTCTTGCAGGGCATGTTGTGACAGGACAAGGAGTCAGGGTTTGAAACTATAGAGACACTTAGGCCAGAGAGAAGGATGAAATTTTTTCACAGTGAAGGTTGCCCAGGTTGTCCAGAGATGTGGGAGATGTCCCATCCCTGGAACTATTCCAGGGACTCTGAACAACCTGTTCTAGTTGCAGATGCCCTTGCTGACTGCAGGGGGATTGGAGTAGATGGCCTTGAAAGGTCCCTTCCCATCCATACCATTCTATCTCTCAGTATACACATTGCTACGTATCTACAGCACACACTGTATAATTCCAGACATTACCTTGTAGTAGTTATATAAATATTATGATCTAGTAATTGATACTAATTACTCATAATAACAACAGGCACAATCAGTAATTGAAAACAGGTGCTTTACAAGGGCTTGTTAGAGTCACACAATTTAATGGTACAGCATTAAAGGGAACTAAATCCTTGGAGGATGTTTGGGCTTTTTAGTTTGAACAGCATAAGCACCAAGAGCAGTCCCTCTGGTTTCCTTCACCTCTTTACTCACTCGAGTACTCTTTAGCTTAATGACCTTAACTACTTGCTCTCCATTTTGCCCTTCAAAACCTCCACTTATATGGCAGCTTTGTCCTTATAACCCCTCCAACAGCCCCATGCTCTATTACTCCCTGTACACTTTAGAGCTCTATTTTCACTCACAATTAACTTTAACAACTTATCACTCATCCACATTGGGTTTAAAGTTTTATGTTTAGTTTTATGTAAAGATATATTCACTCCCCCCGAGCCAACTCCAGCACCTCTTTAAAGTTGAGCCAATTTTCCTTCATAGGCCATTTTCTAATAAACAGCACCAGTCTACTTCACTTTATATGTTCCTCATTTTATCTGATTGGAAGCTTTTGAAGTTTAATTCACCTGTTTTTATACCTCCTACCATAGCTAAAACTGGAACCAGTAATCTTTCTCTACCTTGAATAGGTCACTCAACATCCTTTCAATGCAGGAAATCCAGTGTCCTATATATCTTTACTCATTGCTTCCAAGAACACAGCACTAACCAATCCTGATCTACTACAGGCAATAAATGTTCTAAGAATTTCTAGATGAGCTCCAGTGCTCTGACTCCATCATCTTCCATGGATTTCATTTCACTTTCCACCACATAATATGATCTTCCCTCCCACTTGAAATTCTCACGGAAAGATTAGATCATCATAGTCAATGTCAATATAATCTGGACGACTAACCCAGCCTACAGAAGAGAATAGTGATGTGAGCTATCCCAGATTCCAATCCAGAGGAGAGCAGCAGCAATGCTATTAGAAGCCCATAGTTCTGTTTAAAAAATAAATAAATAAGTTAAAATTGACCTATCACTTTTTCTCTTACCAAAGCCTGAGGAGCAAGTAGGTTGCTCTGTACAAAGCAGAAGTTCATCACTTGCCTTTTACAATGAATTAAACCCTAAGAAAGAGTTAAAAGGAGATCAGATAGAAAACTGTTGCTGTCTGATCTCTAAGCTGTAATGCAATGAACAAAGTGGATGAGTTATAAAGAGTTATGAGGACAGCTCACTTCGAAGGACCACATTCCATGTCAGCCTGAATGTCTGGCCAAGGATTACTCTTTTATAGCACCACATAGAGACAGAGAGGGAACACGCAACTTGTTAAGAGGATTCAGAAATGATCAGACCTGTGTCAAAACCACTAATCCTTCCGTGTCTCCCAGAGCACCTACATTCTCTGCACTGCACACCTTCCATGAGTTTAGGCTGCTGATCTGATCTTCATCAGGTCCTCTCAGGGACTTAGAGAAGGAATCCTACTGAACACTGGCAAACAGCATCAGCTTGGATGTCTGTCAGGTGGGGAGAAAACAGTGCATGTAGACAGGAAGGGAAGGCTATAAGGGAGTTGGGTCTCTCTAGCTTGGAGAAGAGAATATTCAGGGGTGACATCATTCATGTCTACAAAGATGTGAAGGGCAGTATCAGGAGGATGGAGCTAGGCAGTTATCCGTGATGTCCAGTGACATGACAAGGGGCAAGAGGTACAAGCTGGAGCATAGGAGGTTCCATGTACACATAATGAAAACCTTTTTCCCTGTGAGGGTGCTAGAGCCCTGGAATAGGTTTTCCAGAGAGGCTGTGGAGTCACCTGTTCCAGAGACTTTCAAAACCTGCCTGGATGCATTCCTGTGTGACCTACTCTAAGTGATCCTGCTCTTGCACAGGGATAGGTTGAACAATCTTCTGAGGTCCCTTCCAACCCCTAAAGCTCTGTGTGATTCTGGGCTCAAACCTGCAGTGGCTCAGGACACACTGCAGCAGTCTGCTTAGTGAGTCCCAGCTGAGCTCAGGTCTGAAGCAGCTGCTCTGCAGAGCCACCAAGCTTCTGTAACATGTTTCAGAAGCAGAGAAGAAGGTAAGGGTGTGAGGCAGGGTTAGGGAGGTGTAATATCCATTAGAAGCCACCTAGCTTTATGATACAACACAGTTTGGCACTGACGTGAGAGTAGATGCTATAAGAGCCAACATGAAGTACATTATGATGCAAGAAGGGACTCATTAAATTAGGAACAAAATCCCTCACAGAAGGCAAAAAGCATCAGAACAAGCTGTGGAAAGAGTTCATTACACTGGGATATAAAAAGGTGGGCTGAGACATTCTGATTTGTTAAAAAAGCCAAAGGCATTACATGAGAAGGGCCAATCATCATCTTACAACATGTAGTAAAGCCAGTATAAATTGCATTGTGACTGCATTACAACACCTAACAGAAGACAGTCAGTCTTGCACAAGGCTCTGAAGTAGGACTTGTTATCTCCCTAACAGCATGAACAAGCAATGAGACTCCGCAGGATGGTACCAAATGAGGCTTCTTGGGACTGGAAGAGAATTTTTCACGCTTATGTGTGCTAACACGGTAGACGCCAACAGAAAAATGAATTATGAAGTGTGGAAAAGGATACTTCCCAACCACACACAGGAGTTACAAAATAAAAACTCCTCCTAAATAGGACAGGCTGGGCAGCAAGACCACAAAATCAGGTCTAATAGCGCAATAAGAAGGGGTAGTCGCTCAGCCTGCTTGTTCATCTGAAGGCAACATGAGAGACAGTGCGAGGTAGTGTTCAAGACAAAATGATGAACTTCTGAAGATAGTTTCTCTTAAAATTATGTCTGATTTCCAGAACAAATGGGGAAAAAAGCAAGCAATACAGCACCCAGCTGAGAAATTCATGGTGTGGGTATAAACAGTGGTGGCCTCACTATTCGAGCAATGATGATCTATATGCATGTGATGAGAATGCTCATTTGACAGTCCTGCTTGCACTTGCAGTGACACCAGAAACCTGGAACAGGCACCAGGCAGATGTAAGCTGTGCCTCTTGACTTGCCACCTGTAACAGATGCAGCCTGTGTTCTCTAAGAGCACCATCTTCAGATCCCACAACCTGTGCTAGCACATGCTCGCTGAAAGCTCAGACTCCACCTCACCCTCACATCTGGATTTACTAACCCTCATGATAAGGGGCGGGAGCAGCAGGCTGAATGGAAGCTCCTGAAGTTCTGTTGACAAAATATAGTGGTGGCAGACAGCAACAGGAAGCAGGCTAAGATGGTCATACTGCATCTATCTCACTACAATATAAGCCGGTACAAACCTAGAATGTCCATGTTTTTGATTCCACTCTTTCCCAAAATTGGTCTCAAGCCTGTCAGCATCACCAGTGGTCACCACCTGCACTCACAACAAAGGCTGAACTCAGCTCTGGGTTTGTGCCCTCTGAAAACCTTTTCCTGTGTGTATGCTTGTAGCCTGAAATGTGGCCCAGTTACAGATCTGCGTGCTAGCATAGACCAAGCTTGCACTCCAAGGTAGCAAACAACCTTGAGGAGAGTCCCAGAGGAGGACACAAACTGCCAAGCAAATTCCTAAGCGATGCCAATTACTAACTGGCATGGGAAGCAAAATTGTCACACAGCAAATGAAAGGCTAGTAACAGCTTTTGGAAAGGAGGAGCTGTTCTCCCCCCAGCACAGTGCAGGGCAGCCTAGCAACACAGCAGCTGGTTTCTCTGCTCACCCTTTTGAAGGCACTTTCTTTGCTCCCAGGCTTGCAGGACCTGATGGGGATGGGGGGGTTCCAGGAGGCCAGCTTTGGTGCCTGCTGCAGTGGGTGAAGCACGTAGTCACCTAGCAATTATTGACATCAATTAGCAAGTTACATTTCCAGCTAGACATCTAGCAATGTCAGGAGCCTTCCAAGAGTCTGTTTCTTCTCATGGTCTTTTTTCCCCCAGCATGTTTTTAATTAGGGCCAACGCTAATTTTAACGAGTTGTCTGCCTTCAGTTCTGCGTGACTATAATGTTCTCCAGCTGATTTTAGAAAATCAGAAGGTTTTAACTTTTCAAGCTGCCTTTTCAACAAAAACAGCCGACTGTTAAATGGCTTGGCAGCCAGCCCCGCTCTGCAAACTGCACCCTGCTGCATTCCAGGCAGCCCTGATCCCTCTGCATCCTGGGATGGATCCATGCACCCGCTGCGGAAAACCCTCCGGTGCATGTTAACCCCTCCTCTGCTGGGCCACACCAACATGAGCATACATTCACTTCACTGACCTCAAGTTTTCATCTGCTCTTTTCACTCAAATTCATTAACCTATGCAATATTTTCAAGCTATAGGAAGCATTCCTACATTTTAAAAAGGAAAATTTATGATCAGGTACAGGGCAAGTCCAGACTAGACTCAGCATCAGGCAGGAATCTTGTTCAGGAGCTGAATTCAGGAACACAAGGATCAGGATCAAAAGCAAAAGGGACAGAGTCCTCCTTGGACACCAGCCATGAAAGAGGATGCTTGACCCTGGTGATCTGTGCACTAAAGATGATGTCCATGGCATTAAATCTCTCCTTGGTCACTTGAGGGTCACCTGTCCTGTCTGCTTTTTCCCACAGGTGTCATCTGACTTCCTCTCTCCACGGTGGGGAACAAGATATGGAAGGTGCCTTGGTCTGCACAGGAACAAATGATTTGCCATTGGAATGGGCTGCCCAGGGAGGTGGTTGAGTTACTATCCCTAGAAGTGTTCAGGAAAAGACTGGATGGGGCATTTAGTGCCATGCTCTAGTTGGTTGGATAGGGCTGGGTAATAGGTTAAACTGGACTATCTTGGAGGTCTCTTCCAACCTGGCTGATTCTAAGTCTAAGCCAGGATCTTTCTGCAGCCCAGCCCTTGGCAGGAACTCTCCCCACCAGTGTTCTCACTGCTAGAAGCAGACACTGGCTGTGCAAAGCTGCCCCAAACTGAAAAAAGTGCCCTCACTGAGCAGATACTGGGAAGTGACAGCACTGAGTGAACTTAATTCCAGTCTAGCTCAAACCAGGACACCAGGCCTGAACCAAAGGCTGCTCAAATAGAAATCCCACTGAATGTGACAGAGGTTGAAACAGACCCTATACATATACTCAACACATATCTGCACATAAATGCAGTAGAGCCACCTGGCACATCCCTTCCCCTGCTATCATTGTCCCAGGTACCATGAGGGGAATCATCTAACATGAGAAATGAACAAGTGATTTACACACTTGTCACTATCCATGGCTATAAAACACTAGAATGCTCTAAACAACTGAAAGCTATTTTTGCAGCTGCTGCAAATGTTTCATTCCTAAAAGTGAGCCTGACAGGGAGCAGAGGGTGCCAAATCACAGTGAAGTAATTAACACACGGAATAAGAACACACAGCTGAGGCAGCACACCACAGCCTGTGCTTTAACAAGGACAATGCTGATAACTAACCATAAACACAAACACTTCCCAGGCTGCTCCCCTCCAGACAGGTAACCTTACCCCTTATCCCAAAGGTGTAGAAGAGCAAGGATGAAGTGTTAGAAAACTGGAGCGACATTCCATGCTACAGATGTGTAAAACAGCTGGGCAGATGATGTCATTAAAAATACTTTGCCACCTCTGCTACTTGCTCCTGTTATTAAAAGCAGACATTAACTTTCCCTAGTTGCAGTGTGTAAACCTGTTGTGTCAAATCCTCAAGTACCTTCTGCTGCTCATTACCAAAGACAACTGCAGCTGCTTCCTATAAACTCCTCTGCTTGGCTTTGAACTTGTGCTGCAACACAGATGTGTTGTCCTTCTGAAATACCCATTCTTATCTAGGGAACAGAGTCTTCTTCTGGAGAATCCACACACATGCTCTATTCTAAACCCAAGGCCCACAGAGCATCAGTAGTTGATGACTGAAGGACAAGATGACCTTTCCAACCCAATGCAATCTGTGACTCACAGACCACAACAGAAAATAAAATGGAGATCAACCCATAATGCTGCTTCTCCATCTTTCTATCACATGCAGACAAAACCTGATGTCAAGTCTGCAGGCTAGCGCTAGTCCTCATACTCATGTCAACTAGAACTCTACTGAGCTTCTTCAAACACCAAAAGTGGTTCCAAATTCTCCTAAAAAGAAAAAAAAAAAAACCCACACGCCACACAACTACAAACAAACAAAAAGCCACAAAAAAGAAAAGAGGAAAAAACACCACAACACACACACAAAAACCACACCATGACAATATCTAAATAGCCTGCTGACTTTCAATGGTGTCAAAATACAGCTGCTAGTAATAGAGGAAATGAAAGACATGCCTTAGAAGATAGAGATCTTCAGTATAAGTATTGTTCTAGACCCTCATAGTGTCACCTTTCCAATGCAGCACATCGAAACACTCCTGTGAGCCCATCCCCAAGCCAAGCTTTCACATTTGCAGGTGGAGTTTCCAGATGTATGCAGTGTGGTTCAGCCATGCACTCATAGAACTCCCCAGAAACACACCTGCTGACTTTAAGAGCAAAGCCAGGTCTGCCTTGAGCCTAGAGTTCCATCCTACAGACACAGGCATATTTTCCTTGTTTTAATCACCATGATAGCAGCCCCAGGTACCTGTGTTACTGACTGATATTTGCTTGGGGTAACCCATGCCCCCTCAAGTAACAGCACATGTGTTCATCCCACATGCAAAAGTTCTCTGCTGCAGTCTGTATCTAGGTACTGAATAGTTTCTTTCCAATAACAGCATAGTTCCGATGTACTGTTGTTCAAGAGTGGGGAAAAAATGATAGAAGGAAGCTATTTGACAATCCCATTAAATTTCTGGTCTAATGTGAGGTGTCCCAGCCTATGGGATTGGGGCTAGATGATACTTGAGGTCTCTTCCAGCCCTGACAATTCCAGCTGACAGCATTGCAGCTGCTTTACTCAACTCTGCAGCAGGGCAGCAAGCCCAACAACCACTCTCTCTCTATAATGACTGGCAACAGCCACAAAAGATGCACTTGAAAATTAAATCTTATTAGGCTCCCATCTCAAAACTGTTGATAAGCATCACAGAATCAAAGTGGAGGTTGGAAGCAACCTCTGGAGATCATCCAGTCCAGCCTTTCTGCTAAAGCAACAGCAGGTTGCCCAGGACCACATTGGCCAGCTGAGTTTGGAATCTCTCCAGAGAAGGAGAATTTTCAGACTCTCTGGGGAGCCTGCTGAGGGCTCCAGCACCTTCACACCAAATAAGTTTTCCCTTACACATAGGCAGAACTTTCTGAGCTCTAGTTTGTGCCGCTTGCCCCTTGTTCTGTCCCTGGGCACCACTGATAAAAGTCTGGCCCCAGCCTCTTGCCCCCCGCAGGTCCCTTAGCTCTTGTTGAGCATTGAGCAGATCCCCTCTCAGACTGCTCTTCTCCAGGCTTAACAAGTCCAGGGCTCTCAGCCTTTCCTTCTCACTGGACTCTCTCAAGTAGTTCCCTATCTCTCTTGAGCTGGGGAACCCGAAACTGGCCACAACACTCTACATGCGGCCTCACTAAGGCAGAGAATAACCCAAGTCATTATGTAGAAATGGTAAACAGACAAATTCATTCTGCTTTAAAATTATAGTGAAGTTTCCAAGAATTCTTACTGGACTTGAGATCTCCTGCTTTCTAACAATGCCTTGTAACAACACAAGAACACATCTGCTGCTGCCATACCTCCACAGAAGATAATCTAGTAGCACTCAGACCAAACAAGATGTACTTTCCCCCATCCCACCCCCAAGTAGAAAGAGATACTCCATGATGAAGAGGGAGCTCTGAACCAGCCTGTTAATAACCATGCTCTTGTCAAGGTTACCACCACTGATGCAATGCTTTATAAGGACACAGTGCTGCACAAAGCAGAAAATTCTGGTGAAGCATTTTACTCACCCGGTTCTGGGAGAAGTAACTAGATACTCAGTGCACATACTAAGTGAGGGCAGCATCACAATCTTCTTAGACACTGGTTTAATATTGCAGAGGCATTGAAGACAACAAATCCACTGGCCTGAATTTGACTTCAGCCCAGTTTTTTGCTTTCTGGGATACTCCAGAGTTCAGGAACGTTACCTTGACCGTACACTGCTCTAGCTGATGTTAAGCGTGGTGAACAGTGTGCACTATTCCAAGCATTTGTCTTTTTCTGATGTGACAGATCCCCAGAATTCCAGCACATACACAGAAATATATTCTCTATTCTCCCTTTTGCCTGTGCCTTTACATCTTACCTCCCACCTGACCCATTAAGAAATGCAGGTGCATTCCCTTCTTTTGTTCACTAAAAAGAAACGAAACAAAAGGTAAATAAGTTACACCATCAGTCATACCCTCTTATTTCTTCTGGAGAAATCTCACATGTGGAGCTCATTCTCCTAAAAAGCTGTTGCAAACAAATGTTCTTTTTCCCATTATGCTCAAGCTGAAAACAGAAATGCAACCAAAATAGTGTGAATAGTCCTTTTGTAAGAAGGCTTCTAGCAGAGGGGTTTTCTATCCTTCAATGGGTCTAGCAAAAGGTGTAAAATGCTCCCTAGTAGATCATTTCTAGAGTGAAGTCTGAAGTCTTTCAGCATAGGAACTAAGCACTTTATTTCTGGTAGAGTCACTCTGAAAATGAAATAAAGATGAGAAAGTCTCTCACTGGGAGTATCTTCAACAGCAAAGGGAGGCCAAAGAGGCAATGGTATTTCCTCAGGAGAAGTGGGGTTTAATTACCCTTCCACCAGCTGGTGGTGGATGGATTTAATGCTAATGAAGAAAGGACAGGAGTTGCTTGCTTTTAAATGACATTTGCAGAGGAAAACAGGTACAGATAGGTAGAGAGAGAAGAGAGAGAAGCAGAGACACTTCAGCTCTTTTTAAGAATAAGACTTTTTAACGAAGTTTGGTGTTGGCTGGACAGCAGGATCCTGTGGTTAGAGGGAAATAAGTTAATGTAGTTGGTAAGTTGGAGCAACCAGGTACAGGAGCCTCCTCAATGACAGTGCAGCTCAGAGGGCTGTACTCCTACACTGAAGAGTGAGTGAAAGTCTGTGGGTCTGGTTTGGATAACCTCTGAAACATTCAGATGCTTTTCCAAATCCCCTTGGCTTGGAAGCCAGGCTGGCAAAACTCCCCTAGCAGTCTGATTTTTTAATTTTTTTTTTTTTCCCTTTGGCAAGTTTTCCAGTGCTTCCTGGTTTTGGCTGGGATGGCAATACCACAAGAATGGTCTTCCTCACATATTCCAGAGGTTTCGCTTCCAGTCCCACCTCAAGGCAGGGTGTGTCGAAGCATGCGGGAAAGGCAAACCATGAAAGGCTCCTCCATCGTGCAGCAGTCTGGGGTTTCTCACTCTATGTACTGGCTTGAGGGCTTGGTCCCTGCAGAGGACAGCCAGCTTGCCTCTCACAAATTGTTCTGTAAACAGCAACTTGCACAACTACATGATACACCTATATACATACACACACCCCCTATATACACACACACCTTCGGAGGTCCCATTATTAAGGTTTCTGAGGCCCATTAGACTGGCCTCTCTTTATTTTGTTGGATGAGGATTTTTTTTTAATCCCTAAAGGTCCTGATTTTTTTCCCCTTTCTTCCTCTTCAGCCATGGTCTCACTACAACATTCACAATACAGACAAGACGTGGCATAAGTTTAAGAGGATTTATACCAGGAACCTGCAGCACTTCACACAGTCACTGTCAAAGCTCTGATGGCACTAAATTCCCTTTGATAAGCACATGCACACTGCTTAGGGATTGACTGATTTGGCCTACCCAGAAAAGTTGTGGAGTCTCCTTCTTTAGAGAGATTCCAAACCCACCTGGACCTTGTAATCCTGGGCAAGCTGCTGTGAGTGACCCTGCTTTAGCAAAGGGTTGGACCAGGTGATCTCCAGAGGTCATTTCCAACCCTGAAAGATGAATTCCCAAAGCAGCAATAGTAAATAAGCAGGACATATTCTAGGGAACAGTTACACTGATCACAGGGTAGTTGGAGACTGAACATTTGATACCACAGTTACAAGCATTTTACTCCGTTTTGCTGTCTAGCTTTGAATATAAAGCTAAAAGGCTAAGCAGGAATAAAGCACACACTGCTACAGATGCAGGGGACAGCAATTTAACAAGCACTTCAACATGAGCCTTTAACTTTGAATATGCGTTTCAATCCCACTGATTTCTTTGGATTACAGTAGATGCTTGAGAGCTTTGCAGAGCAGGGAACAGTTATGGGATTACACATCCATTTTGAGCTGCTCTATGGGCTCCAGTACCTTTCAGCACAGAGAGCAGATAAAGCTTCCACTAGCTCCCACAATCAAAGTACTTCAGCTTTGTCTTCATAAGTATTTCTCACAGTACCTGGCATTAAAAAGAAGTTGTAGGTCTTAATCTGTCCTCATTATTCCTCAACCACCTGTTGCTTCTTTGATTTACAACTTTTAAAACAGACCTACAAATTAAGGAAGTCCCTGTCTATTAACACCAAGGCTTCCAGCCTTGTCTGAGGCTTTTCACTGCTGTTAGCACAGGAAGCACATTCCCACTATCTAACAGACTCAGCTTTCTCAGTCACTGCTGTGTCCTCTGAATGCCCATTTCAGACCTTTACAAGTCAAGATGTGCTTTGGTAAGAACACTGCTCATGCCATCACAGAGCAGGTTTGGTTTGTCAGGCAACTAGAAAGCAATGAGGGATAACAGAAAAGATTCAGGTAGGTGTTTGGCTGGCACTAAAAACAGGAGCAGACCTGTTCTTCTCAAATATTCAGCAAGTAAAAGACAACCTGTGACCAAAGCTGAGTGTGGAGAGTAGAAAACTACATTTTGACTGGTATAATTTTCTTGAACAAAATGCCTCTATGTAAGAACAGTCCAGAGACTTTACTGTTCCAACAGCCTCCCTGCAGAAGGCTCTTGTATGATCAAACAGCCTAGGAAAAGGAGAAAACCTCATTCTTTTAAGGGGAGTCATCACTGAAATGCCATGAGCACATTACTTTGTGCTGGAACCATGCACAGGGATGAGTTTCCCTTGACCACTGCCACTGTAAGCAGACCTAACTCACATGAATGCACCATACTGAGGAAACCATTTGATGAAGAACTATGAGATCCCATGGTGCTGGCTGTGATTCTTGTTGTGCAGACACCAAGGGACTCCAACTGCAGCAGTTTAAAGGCTGTACTACCCACGAGTCCTCTGGCACACTGTCAATACACCAACTCTGCTGGTCCACAGCATGGGGAAATGGTTTCTAATTAAAAGGGACATGAACAACCTACTCTAGTTGAAAATATCCCTGCTCAGTGCAGGGAAATTGGACTAGGTGACCTTGAAAGGTCCCTTACAACCCAACCCAGCCCATAATTCTACATATTTGTTTACCAAGAAGTCTCTCATTCAGGCATGGCTAAGCACAGAACTAGAGCAATTCTAACCCACTTCAGAAGCCAGGCTAGTCCCAAGATCAGGCAACCATAAACCCAGCTCTAAGTAACACTCATTTCACCTCACCGCTCTGCTCTTGGTTCAAACACAGCTTGGCCAGAACAGGAAATCTGAGCCATGAGCTTCTTTCTAAGCAACATCTGCCCGACACCCAGGAGGTGGAAAGTAATTTGGGGGGCATTTTCTGAGAAATTCTGGATTTCTGATGGATGAGAAAAAAATCATTAGCATGATAAGAAGAGCAGGTGCTTTTCAGAGTGAAAGCAGGAGTTCAGTACTGTTACAGAGAACAGCAGCACTAGGCAGTGGTGAAACGTGTTGATAGGACCATGTTATCTGGCCAGTAACTAGATAAAAACCACAGCATGAGACATAGAGATTACTGCTCTCCAATCCAGCAGTTCCTGCTGGGAAGGGCAAAAAGGCAGATGAGGCTCAAGAGTTCCTGACATTCAGGAATAGCTCACTTTGCAGTCATGGAGCCTGGTGTGTATTCTTCCACCAAAAAAAAATGACAGCACTAGCACAAGGTCTCTCTATAATATCTTCCCTTGCCTAGAAAAAGCCTGGCTTACTTCAAAATATAATAAAAATAAGGACCAGAAAATAAAGTACTTCAGGGTGCTGGTGGATGAGAAGCTGGACATGAGCCAGCAATGGGCACTTGCAGCCCAGAAGACCAATGGCAGCCTGAGCTGAATCCAAAGCAACACAGCTAGAAGATGGAGAGAGGTGATTCTGCCCCTCTGCTCTGATGAGACCTCACCTGGAGTACTGTATCCACCTATGGGTCCAGAGAAGGGCCACCAAGACAGCCAGAGGGCCTGAGCACCTTCCCCACCTAAGTCAACTGAAAAATAGGACTTTGATTTTTAAATTATTTAGAAGTTATTATTTTATGTGCCCTAAAGCCTCTTCAAGAAGGCTTGGGGGAAGAGGAAATGGCTTCAAGTTGCAACAGCAGAGATTTAGGTCAGATATTAGAAGAAACTTCTTCACTGAAAGGGTTCTCAAAGACTGGAACAGGCTCCTCAGGGTGTTTAGAAGACACAGAGATGTAGTGCTGAAGGACATGGTTTAGCACCAGAGCTGGTAGAGTTACAGAACGGTTGGGCTGGGTGCTCTTAAAGGTCTTTTCCAACCACAAAAATTATTTGTTTTCTTGTGACTTAAAGAGTGTATCAAACATTTTTCAAAGTACAGAAAGATATGACCAAAGGTAAAGAAAGATGATCTGGGGTCACTGGTGTCATCACTCCTGGTTGAAAGTGAAGCCCCTTAACATGAGCTGCAGTGCTTGTGGCTGCTGCTCCCTTGGCCGTGCAAATGCCCCTGGGTTACACCAGGACAGCATCCAGCTACATGAGAGAGATTCTGGCACTGTTTGGCTTTCATTTCATTCATGACCCAAGACTGAGTGATGACCCAAAATAACCCATGGGTTTTAATGGCAGTCAGCAAAATATGACAAGAAGTTTCACATCTCTACTCAAAAAAGGAAAAAAAAAAAAAGAAAGAAAGAAAAAATATGAGATATTTCCAATTTTTGTACACAGTATATAAAGATTTAAAAACACAAGTTCCCCCTGGACACACATCTCTGCTCAGATTTATGCCTGTTTGGGCCAGTTTGGGTCATCCCATGTAAAAAAGGCAAGACAAGAAAGAAAACCAGAAAACTTCAGTCAGTGAACAGGGCAACAGAACATGACAGATTTGTGTAAGTGAAAAAAAAAGGGGAAATGTAATTTAAAGGAGGGGAGCCAAAGCTGGACTCTTTGAAAATGCCATAAACCTCAAGAGGTGATTTTAGTACAGCAGGTACCGGGAGAGGATTCCTAACACAGACACAAATTACCAGTGTTGACAAGCAAGGTCAGCAAAGGCTAAATGTTGTGCAAGAAACTACCTAAGGCTTCAAAAACAAACCACCCACTGTGGTCTGCTCTTATTAGTGCAGGGAGAGTTACAATTTGTCATGAATACTGCAAAAAGTAGTTTACAGAAACAGCCTTGAGTTTGGAAAGCATCTTTGGGAAGTGTTGTTTTTGTTGACGCTGTGCTCTGGGTGGGTAAAGCAGCAGAAGATTGAGAGTGCTGTCACTCAGCCTAGTAACAAACAGCAGATGCCAGCATGTGCACACACTTGGGAGTTGTTCATATGCTGAAGATGACCTGCACAAAACCCCCACAGTACAGCTGCTCTAGGTACAGGTAGTTTTAAGATCATTTTGGTAGTATTTGCTACAAAGGGGGAAAAGTGCCAGTTTCCTCACAAATAGCATTTTTCCTTTCCCAAAGAGCAGCAATATAATCTGGAACAGGTTGCCCAAGGAGGCTGGGGATGCCTCCTCCTTGTGGAGTTCACAGGATCACAGGATGTCAGGGGCTGGAAGGGACTCAAAGAGATTGAGTCCAACCCCCCTGCCAGGGCAGGACCAGGTTGGACAAGGCTTTGAGCAGCTGAGTCTAGCTTATGGGTGTCCTTTCCAAATGGAGGGAGTTTGGAGTAGAGGATCTCTAAAGTCCCTTCCAACCTAAGATGTTCTATGGTTCTGTGATGATTCTATGATTGCTTAAACTATGGTGAAGCCAAAGAGCCTGAGTTGAGACCTCACTACATAACGCTAATGACTACTACATGCATGGTACAAATTATATAAGGAATGTACAGTTTGTGAGGGGGAATTTGGAGCACACAGAGTGTGAGTAAGGGGAAATTTAGAAGTAGAAAGCATGATAAATATAGCTATCTCCTTCTACATTCATTCCACAGCCACGCTAGCAATACAGAAGAGCAGGGCATCAGAGCCCAGGAGAGAGATAAAGCATAACCCTCGGTGCACACCGAGCATCTGCCTTCTCTGCTGTATTCCCACCTCTCAGTACCATCTCTTGCCCTCCACACTTTTGCCAATTAGCGACAACAGCATTTTCCCAGGTAGCAAGAGATAGCATGAGAGGAAATGGCATCAAGTTGCAGTAGGGAAGGCTCAGGTCAGACATTAGAAGAAACTTTTCACTGGAAATGTTCTCAAACCCTGGAACAGTCTGCTCAGGGAGGCAGCTGAATCCCCATCCCTGGAGATCTTTAAAAGAGACAGAGATGTGGTGCTGAGGGACATGGGTTAGCCCTAGACTTGGTAGAGTTAGATAACAGTTGAACTCTGATTTTAAGGGTCTTTTCCAACCAAAACGATTCTACAAACATGCTTATGCTTTTTGTTTTCATCAGCACTCCCTGCAAGGTTTCTCGGCAGTAACAGGGCATTTCATAAACCCCTGGCAAGTTCCTTAAGGGATCTGGGTCTTTCACATGAGATAATGTAAGCTTTCTTTCTACTTGCTTGGAGCAGGTCAGTCTGGGGAGCGACCAAACTCGCTTCAAAATGTTTCTCGCCGGTGCCAGAAAGTGCTTTTGAAGTGCCGTGCCCAAGCCACAGGCAGGCGGTGGCAGGATGCTCGGCAGCGGTGCCCGGCAGAGGAAGCGGTGTCAGCACTATCTGCTCGGGCGCGGGGTGGGGAAGGGACCAGGGAGTGGTGCAGACACTCGCCCGGTGGAAAACCGTCTGACGTGTCCCGGGCTCTAGGATCAGATCACCGATGGGTCAAATCACATCCATTCAGCTCTCAAGATCAAACAAGGCTTTATTCTTTCAGATTTTTGGCCGCTGCATGTGAGAGCATGTTGTAATATCATGCTTTTAAAAGGGTAATGTGCAGGAAATCATCTTTGAAGGGTCTGGCATGTACGGTATTTTTACAGAGTTCACTTCTCCCTTTTGCTTTTCGTCTGTTTTCTACATTTTTTTTTTCTCTCCCCCCAGCTTTTCCTTCTGATTTATTGTTTTATTATTCTATTTTTAAAATAAGAAATATTTCCACTTAAGAGGGTTTAATGTAACGCACATGAAAATTAGCAACGGACAAACCTCAAGCTCTTTAGAGGTCTGATCTGGCTGGGAGAAGCATCCAGAGGTTCAGAGGCTTATCCAAAGCTAATCTGAAAATTTCCAAACCTCTCCAGTCTAGACAGAGGCGCAGGAACCCACTGGCTCAGGACTCCCACCGCTGACTTGGGCTGGCCTCTCCCTCAGCTGTTCCCTCCCTCAGTATCCAGGACCAATTTTTAGTAAGTGCTTGCTGAAGAGCACACGAGTTATACAAGCAAAGCTTCTTCTCTGGTCAGAACTGGGCCCTTGGGATGCTGGTTCACAAAACAACAAACAGATGTTTGAGTCCCAGTGGAAACAGTGAATATTAAAACACATGCTCAAGGGCTTTGCCCAGCTGAAATGCTCTGCCAAGCTCAAGCTCCTCGGTACAAGTGAAACTTATCATTCTCTCCCTCCCATCTGCCTTCATTGAGCTTTGAAGGAGACATTTAATGCCTTAACACACACTTACGTATGCAATATCTATGTCACCAAAGAGAGGACAGAGCATACTCGATCCCCTGCTACACACACATCAGTTGCACAGGCGCTGGTAGGTGGCTTCAAATCATAGAGTGGTAGGGGATGGAAAGATGAGTGTTGGGAGGACAGAGCCAGGCTCTGCTCAGTGATGTCCAGGGATAGGACAAGGGGCAACAGGTGCAAGCTGGAGCAGAGGAGGTTCCACTTGAACATAAGGGAAATCCTTTTTCCCTGTGAGGGTGCCAGAGCCCTGGAACAGGCTGCCCAGAGAGGTTGTGAAGTCTCCTTCTCTGGAGACATTCAAAACCCATCTGGACACATTCCTGCATGACCTGCTCTAGGTGATCCTGCTCTGGCAAGGGGACTGGACTCCATCTCCATAGGTCCTTTCCAATCCCTAACATCCTGTGATTCCTGGTATTCTCTAAGGAAATGCAAAGCATCAAACACCAATACTCATCTGTGTGAGAGCTCTGCTCTTCCATCTTCGGTCCACAGGACTAAATTCAGCACAAGATACAGTTTTATAGAAGTTAATGAAGATGAAGTTAATTCAAGTTCCTTGTGATTCTCAGCATGTTGAAAGGAAAGCAGGCTGAAGAAACGCTCAAGTTAGACATGACAATAAAGCAGAGAGGACAGAGGATACAGACTGATATCCCAGAACAATTAAACTGATTATTATGCAGATCAGCAAAAGGGAAGTGAAGGACAATCAGAAGGGGAAGTCTAAGGATATTATTTCTGTAGATGTTCTCATCAATAAAAGGGACAATATGTAAGAATACAGGTAGGAGCCAACTTGAACTTTTTTTCAAGGGCCCTTGGACCTTGTGGCAAATTGAGGTCTGGAGAGGACACCCTGGCAGCAACAGATAATTGACACAGTAGAATCAGAGGGTCATTTTCTTTGGAAATGACCAACCATTGAGTCCAACCATTAATCCAGCACTGCCAGGTTACTGCTAAACCATGCCCCTCAGCACAACATCTACATGGCTTCTCAGTCACTCCAGGGATGGGGACTGCCCTGGGCAGCCCATTTTAGGGCTTGATAACCTTTTCAGGGAAGAAGTAGTTCCTCAAGTTCAAGCTAAACATGCACTGGCACAACTTGAGGCCATTTATTTTCATCCTGTCACTTATTGTAGTAAGGGAGCTACCACACAGAAACCAAGAGGTAGCAGAGTCTGTGCTTGAAACTACTGCTCATAGTAGCAGTTGATAGTGAGCCCTTCACCAGGTGAGTGGCCAGGCAGAAGGGTAAGGATGGGGAAGACACAGCTTATAGCTCAAATTCCAGAATGATTGTGAGTTTTCATCTCAGTATTCTGCAGCAAGAACACAGCTGCTCCAAAAAACACTCAGTTTATACCAATTGATACAGCTCAGTGAGCTCAGCAATTGATGAGCTCTTAAAACAAGGAATCATCATGTCTCAAGTAGCCTGCAATTCATCCACTGAGTTCAACCCAGCAGGCAGTCCCCTGGATGCATTCTGACATGGGAGCAGATTTTTATGAGCATTAGCAGCATTTCTGGTTACGTTAAAGACCTTTTAACACCAAAATAAACAAGCCCCAGAGAAGAGCTGGCCAAAAGCCTATGAGGGGTTCTGAAGAAATGAGAGTCCCAGGTAAGTATCCTGGTCTTAGAGTTAAGAGTCAGGCATTCCAATATCTTCAAGTCTGTGTGCTCTGAGAATATGCTGGACAACACAAGTGCTGATAACAGCTGTAAGCTCTGAGCGTGCTGCATACTGGCAGGAGGACTTCACTTTTGGGGGCAGCTCTCTGAGGTTGCACCTCACAGATGGGAAATGCAATTTCTGTGCACAGTTCTAGGGCTTGTGCCTTTTCCTTGCCCCATGAAGTTAAATGTTAGTTCTTCCACGTCCACAAGAAAACTATTAGAAGTGACAGAAAAGCCATTTTGCCTGGAGAAACCCAATGAGATTAGAGGAATTAACACCACCAGGGATGGACACAACCTCAACAGATACAAAATACCCTCATACAATCTGTCCGTTGCCTTCAAAAGCTAAACTGGTATCTGTATTGATTTATCCCAGATGGAAACCCCCCCCACACACAGACTAATCTACATCTGGTACAAGTCTGTTCAACGAACTATTAATGAGAAGGAGTTTTCCCTCTGACTGGAGTGCACAATGAAAGTGTCATTAGAAGCAAGGAAGCAGGGCAGATCCAAGAGAACATGTGCTCGACTGCTGATGAATTGTCTGTGACACTAATCCCCACACACTGCAATCAGGCCATTGACTAATTATTGTAATATAACAGAAAATGAAGCCAGCAGAACCTATCTGGAACAGTGAAATCATAGGCTTTTCACATCATCTTGCAATTTGCTACCTTCTCATATTCTCCCCACTCCCTTGCCAAGACAAATCAGTTAACATCAACAGAACCAGAGCAGCGTGGCAGAGATCTGGTGTGTTCTTCCTAGACATGAAATGCATAGAATCTTTGGGCTTGCTTTTTTTTTTTTTTTTCCTTCTAATATATACAGACTCTTGAGAACTATGAGGTGGATTCTTTCCAAATTGGAACTCATTACTGCATGTCTGAAAGCTAATCCAGCTTCCCAGAAAGGTGCAGGCTGTGTGATTGTTCTCCATGAAGAAAAGAGAAATGCAGCACAGCGTCAGTTACCAAAGGAAAAGAGAAATAGAAACATCTCTGTCAAACAGACACAAAATAGGAGTCTGGGGGAAAGGTTTCCAGAAGACATTTTAACTCATTCTTTTCTGCTCTCTCCAGGTACTTTGAATTCCAATCCTCTTTGATCCAGGATGTCTCTTGGACATTTCATATCAGCTACTCTGCCTTTCCTGTCCAAGCTGTTTGAACGCAAGATGTTCATGTGATCTGCACCCATCAATTCATCATCACCTCCAGCCTCACACCACAGCTACACACTTTGCTGTTCTTCACAACCCCTTCAAATTATTTCAGGAATGGGTTGGAAGGGACCTCCAAAAGGTCATCTAGTCCAACCTCCCTGCACTCAGCAGGGACATCTTCCACTAGATCAGGTTGCTCAGAGCCTTGTCAAATCTGACCTTGGGATGTGGCCTCACCTACCTTGGTGAGCCTTGAGCACAGTTAAGTATCTGAGCATGGACCCTAGAAGTTAATTTGAACTGTACTTGAAATCAAGGAGAGCTTCTGATGTTCAGTCTGAGAACTGGACCAGACAATGAGCTACACACAAAATAAAACTTCATTAATGTCTTTGGGAAGGTTAATGCACCAAAAATTAACAGAAAATACAAACTCTGTAAGTAATGGTCTACATTTTTGACAAGCCTTCCAGTAGCTTTCCATCTGAAGTAGCAAATAACAGAGTCTGTTAATAAGGGAACAAAGAGAATAATTGGAAGAGATTTTAGATGTCTGTTTTCTTTCAGCTGGAAGAAGGCCAGTTGAACCCTGAGGTGCTCCCGACAGGCCCTCAAATGAATGCAAGAGCAACAAGGACAAACATTTCCTGTGAAAACTGGGCAACTCACATCACCCCAGTGCAAAGAAATCTGAGTCTGACTTTCAAGCATCCTCTACAGAAAAAACTTGAGTGACAAAATGTCAATGCAACATCAGACATCACCGAGTCATTTAATAGCCACACTGGTGCTTGAGTAGAGAAACCTGATGAAGGTTATGTGACTCACAGCACAGCAAAGGAAAAGTTTTCAAGTGTGATGATTGAAAACTACGGCATTTCTCCTACTGCCTCAGCACACAGTGATGTTTTCTTGTGCTGCAAAAAGCCACCCCTCCTTACTTGGTACTGTATAGCATTAGAAAGAGGAATTCAGACCTAACTGCAATGATTAGGAACTGTTCATGGTTAGCATTCACAGCTGGGAGGCTCCCAAAGGGCTACAGGGGTGCACTCTTAGCAGCTAATTTTTCTGGATATCAGCTCAGGTTTAAAGTCACGTCTGGATCTGAATATTGCACACCCCATAACTTGTAGTGCTTAGGTCCCAAGCTCAGGCTTCAGCCAGTTCCTGCTGATGGGCCACCACTACTCCGAGCTCAGCACATGCAAGTCAACATGCTGAGCACACATTACCTAGGACACTCTACACTCCATAAGGCACTCTGCTGTGACATCAGGCTATTAAACATCTAACAGGTGTCTAGCAGATCTAGGGAGGTTCTCCTCCCCCTCTACACTGCTTTGGTGAGAGCACATCCGGAATACTATGTCCAGTTTTAGATTCCCCAGTTCAAGAGGGACAAGCATACACTGGAGAGTCCCCAACAGAGAGACAAGGATCGTTAAGGGACTGGAACATCTCTCCCACGAGGGAAGACCTGGGGCCATTTAGCCAAGAAAAGAGAAGGCTGAGAGAAGATCTTGTGAACTTTTATAAATATCTGAGGGGTGGGTACCAAGATGAAGGTGCCAGGCTCTTTTTGGTAGTGCCCAGTGATAGGACAAGGAACAACATGTACCAGCTAAAAAATAGGAGTTTCTATTCGACTTCTTTACTATGAGGGTGATGGAACCCTGGAATAGGCTTCCCAGAGAGGTTGCGGGGGCTCCTCCAGAGACTTCCAAAACCAATCTTGATGCACTCCTGTGTGATCTGCCCTCAGTGACTCTGCTTTAGCAAGGAGATTGGACTTGATCTCCAGAGGTCCCTTCCAACCCTTAACATTCTGTGATTACCCCTCAAAGTTAGGCACACCTCAACAAACAACTTATGGAAGGCAATCCCAGGAGGAAGTCTTTTCAAAAGTACTTCAAAGCACAGCCAGTATTTTTGCCAAGTCACAAGCTCTCAGGTTTAAAACCAAGCCCTGCAGCACAGGTCTCCATAATTCACCATGCAGAAGGCCATCTGCCCTTGTTCCTAGAATGCAAAAGAGTCTTCTTCCTAAGATCCTCTATTTGGGAGACATCCACATCACTTAGCCTGTGCTACAATGGAGGATTGACTCTCAGCTCGCTCTCTTCTCATGTTGTTGACTCTGCTCTCCACACAAGACAAAGATCATTAAAAAAGTAACAGCACAGTAGGGGTTGGAAGGGACCTTTGGATATTATCTAGTCCAACCCCCTTACTGAAGCAGGGTCACCCAAAGCAGGTTGTCCAGAATCACATCCAGTCTGAATGGTGCCTTCAGCAAGCAGGTCTAGTAGAAGGTGTCTCTGCCCATGGGGAGTTAGAACTAGATGATCTTTAAGGTCCCTTCCCACCCCACTCTGTGATGCTGTGAATCAATTTTAAATTAACTGTTTTGCCAAAAGTTACCATTTTATAACCTGGGCTTTCATTAAACAAACAAACAAGAAACCTCTGAAAGTTTTCCAGCTGAAACACGAAGATAACTAAAAAGTTACCTAGTGAGAAAATTGACTGTCCTGCTTTCTAACCACACTGAGCCAGGCCAGAAGCTGAAACCCCAGATCTAGGCAATGAAGTGAGCAGGTTTTTGTAAGAGAAGAGGAAATAAGCAGCCCTACATGATGGAGCAAGCTGACACAGCCAGCAAAGCTCAAAGAAGTATGCCCAGTTGCTGACTCCAACAGAGGAGCACTGGCTTGATGGCCATAGCAGTGTAAGATGGTCCCCACCATCCAGCCTCCATTTCTTGATGCTACTACTAGTAAAAATTAAGCAAACTGACTACTTGCAAGTGAGCAAAGGGGAGGCATTAGAGCCTCTTTCTCAGCTGGGGAAATGTTTATTTCCCTCTGCCTCTCTCCTGCAAAGCCTCAGCTGCTGCAGAGGACAGAGGAGGAGGTTTGTCAAGAGACCTCTGCACATGAGTACTTCAGAAACCAGGATGAAGCTCAGCCCAAAACCAGTTCCCCTGTACAGTGGTGACTGAGAATTTGAACATGTACCTTCCTAGGCTGAGATCTCTCCCTGGGTTTTAAGGCTAATATAACAAAGTTTATGTTGCTGTATTTTTCACATTGCCATAGAAACCTTTAAAAAAACCACCCTGACCTCTTTACAGAGAGGACCTGATCCAGAGCCCCTAGAAATCCACGGGAAGGCTGCCACAGTCTGCCCCTGGCTTTGGTCCAGCCTGTTATTTTCTATGAATGCAATGCAGGAGCTAAACCCTATTCTGAAGGGGCTGGGAACCCTCAGGATGGCTGAGCAGGAGGAAAAGGAGAGCCAGCTCTCCTGCCACCACCCTCACCCCCATTCAGAGCTATCACAGACCTGAGGCTGGAGCAAAGCAGACATTTTGCACTGAATTCTAATTGTATTTGTAAAAACTACAAAGCATACCAGGGCACTGGTGAAGCACATCCGTTTATGTTTGGACTAAAGCACGCTGGCTCTCTCCTGTATTTTTTTGGGGTGGAAAGGGAAACTCAGTGGGTCATAGCAGGGTAATCTCTTTTTAATGTAGTGCTCTGTGCAAAATCCACATGAAGCCAGCCAAAGGAAGACAGATATTAATGATACTATCTTGCCCACATACAAAAATAAAATGTCTGCAGCGTTATTCGTCTGCCCTGATGGCTTTCTCCACACAGAAATATTGCAAGTTACCAGTGCTGCTAAAAGGGAGTACTGCTAGAAATGAAATGCATTTCCAGTCCTGGTGTGTCTTTATCTTAGATATTCATGTGACCTCCATCACCTTGGTATTTGGACTTTGTATATTGTTAGGGTGACTTCTTTGTGGGATGAAAATATTTATCCTCGTTTTGTAGGGAAGTAAATTTTTGGAGAACTAAACCAATGGGCTCACCCACCAATGGCAACCAGAAGTACTTAACATCAGGTTTCAAAACAGCAAAAACAAACAAAAAAAATCATTAAAATTGCCTGCACAGTCATGAGTCTCAAGAAAAAAAAAGGGGGGGGGGGGAAACCCCAAAACTGTACTTTATGTGCCCATCCTTTGTTTGCTGACCTCAAAGATGCTTT
Source organism: Psilopogon haemacephalus (assembly GCA_013396835.1). Taxonomy (NCBI): domain Eukaryota; kingdom Metazoa; phylum Chordata; class Aves; order Piciformes; family Megalaimidae; genus Psilopogon; species Psilopogon haemacephalus. The sequence goes on along the minus strand of VWZI01017594.1, from coordinate 589,988 downwards.
TTGGCTTTTGTCCTCAAGCGTGTTTGAGATCTAAAAATATATTTTAAGCAAGAGGGGCACACAGGCATATGGCTCCTCTGGTGGGACCTTCAAAGAAGGAGACAACAATTCTCCACCTTGCTCCCTGAGTGTATGGACATTGCCCATGTGTATGTCACTACCCAGGGGACTCTCCAACACTTTGCACTACACTGCAGACAAGGACTGCAAATGTCTTAAAAATTCATTTCTCTAGAACTTGGAGTGGCCACCAAGGTGGATTTGGAGAGGAGATCCTCTAGGTGGGAGAAACAAGCCACAGAACTGTGGTTTTCCTCATGTCAGCTGCTGGGATTAGCCTCTAGGCTGACACAACTGGTACACACACATGTAAATAGATGTTTGCATTTCCCCTGTGGCTGCTTCTTTCTCTGGGCAACATTGCTTTCCACTGCTGTGAAACAGCCACAAAAACATCAGAGCTGTCACACAAAACCTCTTGAGCTCCTCCTGTGCACTCCCACTGCAGATCTGGTAAGCACACTAAGTTACCCAGCCTGTGCAGCACCTCACTACTGCCAGCCCCCAGTATTTGGAGTAGGCTTGGGATAATTGTCCTGGGTTTTCACTTTCATTGCTACTCTCCTATCAGACTTTCTCCGGCAAGTCAAACAAGATACCCTCTGTCTTAACGGCAGTTAGGATTTTGATCAAATCCCTTGTCACAGTGTGACACTCAGGGGTGGAAGATTTACAGTAGAGAGCTGGGGTCGCTGAGACAAGCACCTTGAAGCAGGAGATTGCAATAGATCAAATACAGCTCTAGATTCTAAGAGAGAGAGAATGCCCTCAGGGCTCTTACTTACAAAACCAGCAGCTGAAGCAGCCAGTGCTTCCTGCAGCACCGCAGGAACACAGCAGACCCCAGCTCATCATGCTCCTCACGCTCGCTTTCATGAGCTGCTGCCACCACACTGCCTCCTGTCACCAGGCAGAGAGGTCTATCCGAGACCAGGGTATCCTAGCAACATCTGTCCACATCACAGAGCTTTGTGACCTGTTACAGAGGTGGCCGTTTACTATAGCACTGCATCTTGGCAGGACTGAGTGTTTGCACCTGCCCAGGGATGAGAGTGGACACAGAAGATCTAAAAGGTTCTGTAGATCTGTGCAAGCCTCAAATCCAGCACATCAGCATCACCTCTCACAGAAACACTTCTTACTCTGAGCATCACAGCAAGCGTCTGCCCATCCCACCACACACCTGCTCAGTCCCACACTTTAACTCACTCACAGGGAAAAGAGCACAGAGGCTTATATGGGCAACTTTGCATGGTCAGTCAAGTTCTTTCATGCCATGGATCTGGTGATTCCATCATTATGCCTCTAAAACTGTTCTATCTTGCCAAGGGCAGCCAACAGGAGCTGTTCAATCATCTACTTTGCCAAGACAAATACTGCCCAGGAGTTCATGCACTCCAACTCTCTGCACTCTCAGGAATCATGCCTTGATTTTTGCTTTGAGATGCCACAGCTCCTAATCAAGCTGAATCTAAACTAAAGACCAGTTTTAGTTGTGCTTTACAAATGAAGCTAGAAGATTAAGTTTACAAATTAAATACTAAAGCTGCCCTGCAGTCACCAATCTCACATCACCTTAACAACACAGGAGTATTTTCATTGACATTTAGGCTGGTTTTGATTGAAGGAATGGGAAGATAACCATTTGGATAGCTATGAACTTCAGGTCCAAGACCTATTGAACAGCTTGCATTTCAGAATCACAGACAGCAACTCAGCCTTTTCATCTATCACTCATCATTTCTCAAAAGATGTGGCAGAGATAAACCTTTCCCTAAGAAGGTCTACGGCATGTACCAAGAGGAGGAACTTCACTTTTCCTGAGCAATAGCCAGTATTTTGCAAGCATATGGTATCCAAATGCCCATTTGGAAGCAGTGTTCACTCTCTCGGGGCAGGCACACACATACACCTCATAAAAACAGCTTTACAAGTCAAAAATTAACCCCGGGTTGGAATGCAGGTCCTTTTCCAGAGATGCTGCAGAGCACGAGGTGCTCCCCAGATGTGCCTGGTGCAACAGCACACAGGCTTGCAGGAACAACTGCCCAGCTCATTCATTCTGCCTTCCATTTCTGTGACCATACCATGGAGCATACAACCTTTAGGGTTCATTCACAGGGAATGCAGGGGAGGGGGGCTTTTAGCTGATCATTTTTTGTCAGCCCTAATTATAACTACAGTCACAATCCTGCTGTGTGCACACTGTACAGAGGGGCAGCAATCACATGGAAATATTAAACTGGCAGAGGGGAGATGATAGGAAGAAGTTCGTAACAGTGAGGGTGGTGAAACACTGGCACAGGGTGCCCAGGGAGGTTATGGCTGCTCCCTCCCTGAAGATGTTCAAGACCAGGTTGGATGAGGCCTTGAGCAACCTGTTCTAGTGGGAGACATCCCTGCCTATGGAGGGAGATTGGAACTAAATGATCTTTGAGGTCCCTTCCAACATAAACCATTTCTATGAAATTGTTGTTAAACACCACTCAGTGTCACTGAAGGACAAAGCCAAGGGTGATCCATCGGTAAAGTTTCCACTAAATTAACTAACAGAAGTGAAATATCTTTCATTTGGCCACACCCAGAGCTGGCAGAACTACTCCCCAGAAAATATTAGCTACTCTTTCCTATGCATCATGTTAGCAAATTACTAGCTTTGTTTCTTCATAAAATGACATTTACATTCGAACAGGCTGCCCAGGAACATTGTGGAGTCTCCCTCTCCTGAGATATTGAAGACCCACCTGGATGTGTTCCTGTGTGATCTAGTATAGGTGATCTTGCTCTGGCAGGGGGGTTGGATGACATGATCTCTGGAGGTCCCTTCCAGCCCATGATCTTTTGTGATCCTATGAAATTCACTTTAAGTTTTGGGGGTTTTGGTTTTTTGGTTGTTTGTTTTTTTAAACCAAGACTTCCCTGCAGCTGCAACAATTCACTTCATATTTTGGTCAGGTTGGTTCCAGTCTGTGGGTCACTCCTCAAGTTTTAACTTCTGCTAGAAAACATCCACACCACGACTGCTCCAGTCACTGGTTTGACCTCTGACTAACACCAGCTCCTTGCACTGGAAAAGGCTGAAATGCAACTAACCTTTCTGTAAACACAGATACTTACAGGGAGAGCAGCCACCCCTGAAATCCCAGTGCAAACAAAACACGCTTGCGTAAATTACCTCAGCTGGGAAAGGAGGAAGAGACAAGAGCTGTCAAAACAGAAAGTGAGTTGTAGTAGATTTGCTAAGTTTTCCTGCTGTTTAACTAACTCTGCCCTTAGAGCAGAGGGGGGATATTTTTGGAAAGTCTTATAAAATCCATTCAGCTGTTTCTGAGGTAGATGGATGTGGAAAAGAAACCCTCACAGCTGTCAACTTTATTTTTCAGATCCTCTTTCTTTTTTTTTTTTTTTTTTTTTTTTTCCTTTTTGGTGCTTGGATAATTCAAAACCAGCTTTGATTTAAAACTCCAGACTTGGCAAGGGCAGATGGTAGTTTAGACTGAAAAAAAAGGAGAGCTGTGCTGTAAGGTCCGAAATAACCACCTTATGAATGTTTAGGACTGACTGCTAAACCTGACACAACAGCAGGAGAAGTGCTCTGAACCTCAGCAGGTGCAGAGGCAGGGGCCTGAAAGACTGCATTAACATGTGTGTATTTGCACTTGGAGTGAATTGAAGCAAAGTGAGCAATGAAATGCAATCAAAGTCCACCTGAAAAGCAATCTACAGAGATCTGCCATCCCGGTAAGTCCCACAAATTCATCCCACAGAAAGCAGCATCTCTACCAAATGGCACATGGCATTTAGTCATCTCTCCTGAAATATGCTTTTAACAGTGCACATGCCAATAAATCTAACTAACACACTAACCAAACTGACAATCACTTTTCTTTGGCACAATGAAGCTGGGGTTGTGCAGCCTGGAGAAGAGAAGGCTCCAGAGACATCTAACAGCAGTCTTCAAGTACACCTGGAGGGCATAGAGGGACAAGAAGGCTGCAGAGGGATTGTTTAGAGAGGCCTGCAGTGGTAAAATGAGGAGCAACAGTTTGAAATTGGAGAAGAGCAGATTTAGACTGGATGTTAGGAACAAGTTCTTTCACCATGAGGGTGATGGAACACCACAACAGGTCACCCAGGGACATAACTGAGGCCTCATCTCTGGAAATATCCAAGGTCAGTCTGGACAAGGCTCTGAACTACTTGATCTACTGGAGGATGTCCCTGCTGACTGCAGTGGGGCTGGACTAGGTGACCTTTGGAGGTCTCTTCCAACCAATGCTTTTATGATTCTATGACATGGGCACCAAGGGCTGCACTGGCTGGTCTTTATCATCTTTCACTTCAGTTCCAGCTCAAATGGGTTTGTGTGTTGCTATTTAAAGGGCATTGTTTGTGAGACAACACCTTCCACTTAGCATCACAGATGCCTTTTCAGGGTGGGAGGAAGCAGCCTCACACTGTGCCAGCGGATGTTAGGTTGGGTATTTCTTCCCCAAAAGAGTTGCCAAGCACTAGGAAAAGACTTCCCAGAGAAGCAATTGAATCATCATCCCTGGAGATACTTAAGAGAGATGTGGTGCTGAGAGACATGATTTAACAGCAGGCTTGGCAGTGCTGGGCTAACAGTTGGGCTTGATGATCTTAAAGGTCTTTTCTAGCCTAAGCAAATCCCTGATTCCATAATACTAAACAACAACTCACTGAGAGAACACCACCACTGCTGAACTCCAGAGTTCAGATGATAAATCCTGACACCTTGGGATCTTTTTTGCTGAGGCAAACCCAGTTTAATTTAGAAGCTTATGTTAGGAGGAGGGGGTGCAGGGGGAAAAGGTAAATGAAGGCAGAGGTTCGATAAACCAAAGGGCTTTTGGTAACCTCCATTCAGTAGCCAAGAACGAGCAAGGAAAACACCATTTCCCCTTTTTTAATTGATGCTTGTGCCAAAACCTCTCAGGTATGTGCAATCCCAAACAAAAGCCTTCGGGGAATTTGAGCCTCAGAAAACACTCTCCTGGGCAAAATGTGGTTTCCTGGAGTAGGTAGTTCTATTGCAGAATACTGGATGTTAACCTTGTTAATAAGAAAACATTTTTCAAATGAAAAATTACTTGTTAAACCACTTTCATGTCACTTTTTTTTCAGTAACACATTAAAGTAAATAAACCTGAGATGTAAAATAAAATAATTTTTTTTTAAAAAAGCCACTACACCTGCAGAGTTTTACCAGCTCACATTACAAAGTCCTCTCTGAAGTGGTTGGTGAGCTGTTTCCATTACAAACAGCAAGTGTTCTTGAAAGTAATTCAAAGAGTCAAATTAGGCAGATTACATCAGAGTATATTTCCCTGCAGCATAAAGGACTTTTGAAACACCTGCCTGACATATTTCAACCAGTGCAGAGAAACACAGCACTGACTGGTTTCGAGAACTGCCAGAGCCTTGGAGAAAAAAAGATAAAATAAATAGAAGTTATTTTATATTTAATTCTACCAAACCATTTACTTTGCTATTGCTACTTTGGTTTTTAAACATGAAGCAATGACAAGGAACAGTGACAAGAGGTGACAGAAGCTGCACTAGATAAAGCTGCACTAAGTTTTGTACACTTCTAAAAACTAAATGACTCCTGATAGTCCCAGTATTTTGCTGGAGACACTGTTTTCTGGAAGCTGTTTTAACTAATTACATCCATTAGCCATAAAACCCAGAGGATAAGCTTGAGAGGGACAAAGACCTGATGGAGAAGATCCAGAGGAGGGTCATGAAAAGGGGGCTGGAACACTTCCTCTATGGGGACAGGCTGAGAAGTAGCAGCTGTTCAGCCTGGAGAAGAGAAGGCTTTGGGAAGACCTTCTGGTGGTCTTCCAGTACCCTGCAGGGGTCCTGCAAGAAGGCTGGAGAGGAGCTATTCACAAGGCCTGTGGTGATAGGACCAGGGACAATGGTTTGAAATTAGAGGAGATTTAGATTGGATGTTAGGAACAAATTCTTTCCCATGAGGATGCCAGAACACTGCAGCAGGTTGCCCAGAGAAGTAGTTGAGGCCTCATCCCTGGAGATACTAAAGGTCAGGCTGGATAAGGCTCTGAGCAGCCTGATCTAGTGGAGGATCTCCCTGCTGACTACACAGGGTTTGGACTAGATGACCTTTGGAGGTCCCTTCCAACCCAACACATTCTATGATTCTATGTATTTTGAGCCCAAAATTTCAAGAATAGCAGCAGGAGTATCTTGATGTCACAATGTTTTGACACTGCCTCTCAGGTCATTTCTTTATCTTGATGCATGTGAAAGCTGGGTGGGAAAATGAAACTGCTTCATGCACTGAACCAGCCTCTGCTTGGTTCTGTCCTAGCTATGGGTTCTTTAGTCTCTTCCTGAATAACCCAAATGATGTACTTGGCAGAATGCCTCAAACACACAGCTGGTGCTGAGCCAGGCAGAGCTGCAAAGGCAGTGGTGAGGATTACTGTGGGAAGTGAAGAGGTTGGGTTGTGGGGAGGGATTCAACTCATATGGAAAAAATGCAAAATTTAACCCAATTTAACCTAATTGCTTGCATAAATCAGAAACTGAGAATTCCTCCTGTCTGGTACCAAACATACAGACAAATACTGGGATTTAAATCGAGGAATCTGAACATCAGGAAGCAACATTATAGTGCAGGAAGAAAAGTGTACATGGAAAGGGGAAAGTGGCATGAGAGATGTGTGCTGCATGCAGCATCAGATGGATCTCAGCTCAGACACTAGATCCCATTTGAAAAATCCTCCCCAGTGTCCCTGCCTATGCCTATGGATGATCTTCGAGGTGCCTTCCAACCCAAACCATTCTGTGATTCTATGAAAAAGGTCTGTCTGCAAGACTGATGTGAGAACAAGCAAACACTTTCTGGAAGCACAATGCCCAGAGACATCAGGAAAAATGATGCTTTTAGAACTAAAACGACTAAGATATTGCCTTAGTCTTCCAAGTTCAGATGGAATAAAACAAATGATCTACTCTGTTCTCACTTTGGGTATTCAGGCAGCATGCAGAATGTGGAAAGAGAGCATAATCACATCAGTAAAAGCAGAAATATTTGTCTGATATACGCTGAAGTCTGCTTCACTAAGAGAAATTGCTGATTCCATTTACATTGCAGTTTCTCTCAAAGATAAAGAAGATGTAAACACAAGGAAGAGCTTTCCCACTGCAAAGGTGTTTATGCACTGGATTGAATTGCACTGCAATGCAAGAGATTTCCACCAGGAGGAAAGCCAAGCCTGTAAAGAGCTGGGAAACACCCGTTTGCTCTGGCAGCCTGTCCTGCTCCACCCAGCTTCGTCACCACACAGCAGCAGCATCCACCACATTCTGACCTCCGAAAGTCAGCTGGAGTTTCACCAAAGCAGGCTATATCTCACCACCACAGCTTTTCAAAACCTTTGTTGGTGTCTTCTTCACATCTGTAAAAACCCCAAAGTTCACAATGGCAGAAAAGAGTCTCTTCAAAACCTTTATAAACACCTTTCACCATCAGAGATAATTGAGCTCCTATGCTAAATAAGCAGAATAAACCTACTCATAGATTCAGCTTTTCCTGGGTTTGTTTTAGATCCCAGTACTTTTTTTTCCCCTTCATATGTTTTAATTCATCTTCTTCACCTTCTTCAAGGAGCATAATCCTAAACAATTTAACAGATTATAAGATGGACGAAGCAACAAAAATCCTGAGTAGTTATGCCACAATGAAAACAGTTGAGTGTTGAAATTACCTCTCCACAAGCTTAGGGAGAGTCCTCTGGGGAAATCAGGATATGACGCTCAACTTTGACTCATCCTCAGCTTCTGCTGTGACTTATTTTAGTGTGGTGTGCATGAAAAAGATGACAGCAGCAATTATGCACAGTATAAACCTCTAAGCGTGACATAGCTTTAAATTTTGGTAAGGCAACGCTTTGCATTTAGTGTTAAATCACTGCCTTGAGAGAATATTGTGAACTCTTCTATGAATAAAATCTTGGCAGCCAGTTTCCCAAAAGGATGTTTGGTGATCTACAGAAACACTCCTAGAAAGATTCAACTGCAGAAGGAGGACATGAACTGGAAGCCCATCAATGTTATCAATACCATTTACACTATGGCAGCATTCTAGACTTAGATGACCATAGAAATAGAAGCGAAAGTTTGCTCTTGTGCTAAGCATACAAAGCATGGGGGGAGGGGGGAAACAAAGTGGTAGGGATTGGAAGGGAGCTCTGGAGACAGTTGAGTTCAACCCCACTGCAAAACAGGATCACCTAGGGCAGGTTGCACCAGAACACATCCAGGTGGGTTTTTAAGATCTCTAGAGAAGAAAATTCCACAATGTCTCTACTCCACAATTTTTCTAGGCAACTTGCTCCAGGGCTCCATCACTCTTTTAGTTAAAAAATAAAAATTATCATGTTGAGTTGGAATTTCCTGTGGTTAAGCTTACACCCATTGCCCCTCATCCAGCCACTGGGTATCACAGAAAAGAGATTGGATCCATCCTCCTGACAGTCACCCTTCACGTATTCGTAGACACGAATAAGGTCTGCTCTCAGCTTTACTTCTCCAGATTAAACAGCCCCAGATCTCTCAGCCCTTCCTCAAAAGAGAGATGCTCCAGTTCCTTCATCATCCTCATAGCTCTCCTGTGAACTCTCTCCAGTACTTCCCGGTCTCTTGAACTGGGGATCACCAACACACACCCCCAGGAAAGCAAAGCCTACAACGTAGTCCACAGACCACTGGTCTCAAGCTGACTTTCCTGTCCTACTCACTCCAAGAAGCGTTGTTAAAGAAAGTCTAATTCCTTAAGGCTCTTATTTGGTACAAGAGGTCTTCGGTTAAATGTTTGAGCTTCAATAGTCACAGAATCACAGGATGCCAGGTTGGAATGGACCCCAAGGATCATCTGGTCCAACCTTTCTAGGTAATGGTATAGCTGTAATGAGCTGGCCCAGCACCCTGTCCAGATGAGTCTCAAAACTGTCTGGTGTAGGAGAATCCACCGCTTCCCTTGGGAGATGATTCCAGTGTCCAACTGGACTAAGGTACAGAATTGCCTCAGTATTTCACTGCATTGAGAACAAAAACTGTGCAATGGGTCCTGATGGTGGCAACTGTACCTGTTGAAGTGTAACCTCATGTCCACACCAAAGCCTCTCCACATCACCCATCACACATACCACCATACACCACACACCGCTCCTGCCTACAGCTGGCCAGGAGCAATCCTAACAATCCCGTGCAGGTTTTTAGGCTGGTTGGGGTTATTTGAGCTCCTCCAGAAGGGCACCCATTTGTGGAACAGAGCAAAGCAGCTGCTCCACAGCACACCAACGCTTCCTCAGGAGAGGAAGCAAAGGAAAACACCACATGCCCTGAAAGCATGTTTGAAAGAATGCACACGTGGCTCGGGAGCCCAGCGAGACAGAGACAACACCTCAGGAGAAACACTATGCAAACAACTTCCCCTTCCACCACTCACATTTTTGAGGGACTGAGTTCAGAGACTTAATGGGGCCAAGCTTGTTAGCTCCTGGATAGAGCCCTTCCAACCAAGAGCATTTAAGACGGGAGTCTAATCCAACTTAGCTCAAAAGCCTTTGAAGTGGGAACAGTTTATAGTCCTCTGGTAATTCCTTCCTTGATAAACTGCAGCAAAGTAGCAAAGTCTTTGCCTTTTTTTTTGTTGTTGTTTGATTTGATTTGTTTGGTTCTTTTAATGGAAAATGGCCACTACTGGAAGAGGGAGGACTACACCAAGTCTGTTTAAGAAGTGCTGTTATTAGCCTCAGGAGGGAGTTCAGGTGTTTATAGGAAGCATGTTCTGATCAAACTACATTCTTCAGAGCTCATTTTGCTTGGAGCTAGGTACACAAGCAGCTGCGAAGGGAAGAAAATCTTGCCTCGGGCCTGTGGCACAGAGACAAAAAAATGATTTTACTGTTGTCACAGCTCTTGCCAATAACCCAGAAAAATGTATCAAGCTGGCACCATTATTTCAGTATTTTTCAAAAAGAATTTCCTGGGCAGTGCAAGTGAAAACCGGTGACAATAACAACCTTAACACAACAAATTATATAATTTGCACACCTGTTTGACTTCCCACCAGCTCCCTTCTTCAAAAAATAAAATCCACCTTAATTACTTCACAAATACTCCAGCCAGAGGCTTCTTTTTTCCTCCATTAAAAAGAAAAAAAAAAAAAAAAAAAAAGGAAAATCTATTCAGTAATTAAAGTCACATCTGCAACAAAAATAAAGGTTACCTTGAGGGTACCACTCTCATAACCACATCCACAGATAAGTAGGTCATCTGTGCTGTCAAGGGCCCAGAGATGCAAGTTACAATATCAGCCTCTGAAGAGCATCCAGAACAGCAAGCAGTAGCCCAAGCATCTCTGCCTGGCATGGTCAAGCTCCACACACCTGAACACTCCAAACTATTTTATGTTTGCTGCTGCTGTTAGTGAAACTGACCAAGGGATTGTTCACACTAACTGAATTCCACAGACACCCTCTGTCCTACACACTTGCTGTGTACCAGCTTGGCCCCTTCACTTCACACCACGAGCAGGGCGGTGAGGAGAGCCCCATCCCTGCTATGACCACCTAACATAGCTCTGAATGAGGTTTTGCATTTCTCTCTCACGATTTTCACTCTTTATACCCCTCCCTAAACTGTAGGAACTTCAAAAGACTCTTCTTCCATAGTCCAGGTTAATGGAAACGATCCCAGAAGTCTGATGTGGTTCCTAGGAGCCACAATACAAAATACTCCAGGGATTTCTGCCAATTCCCAAGTGTAATCCAGTAAAGCTCTCCGTTTAAAACACAAAGGAATCCAACCAACCCTCAGCTACCAACTTTGTTTTGGCAGAAGATAATTCTCCAGGTTATTTTAGCTGAGTGAACAATGACAAACAAACAAGAAACAAGCACCTATGGCAAAAGCCAGGAAATGTGAAGGTAACCTGAAGCTTCCATAGCCAGCAGCGGTGTACCTAAACAACCTGTGCACAAGAAGGGCATGGAACTGTTGGAGAGAGTCCAGTGGAGAGCCACGAATATGATCAGAGGGCTGGAGCACCTCTGCTAGGAGGACAGGCTGGGAGAACTGGGGCTCTGCAGCCTGGAGAACAGGAGGCTTGCAGGAGACCTTGGAGTGGCCTTCCAGGATCTGAAGGGGGCTGGGGAGGGACTATTGACAAGGTCTTGTAATGGGAAGATGAGGAGGAATGTGGTATGAAGTGGCAGAGGGGAGATTTAAGCGGGATGTTAGGAGGAAGTTCTTCACAGTGAGGGTGGCAAGACACTGGCACAGGTTGCCCAGGGAGGTTGTGGCTGCTCCCTCCCTGGAGGTGTTCAAGACCAGGCTGTATGAGGCCTTGAGCAACCGGATCTAATGGGAGGTGTCCCTGCCTATGGTGGGGGGTTGGAACTGGATGATCTTTGAGGTCTCTTCCAACCTAAACTCTTCTATGATTCTATGACAGCAAGCATCCCTTCCCTCCAGCATGACAGTCAGGCACCCAGCTTGGTGTCATCAGCAAACACCATAAGGGCACACTCACCTTCAGCACAGAGAATGGTTTAGGTTGGAAGGGACCTCAAAGATCATCCAGTTCCAACCTCCCACCATAGGCAGGGACACCTCCCACTAGAACATACTGCCCA
>VWZI01017594.1:442960-577958 GCA_013396835.1 Psilopogon haemacephalus | reverse complement strand
GGTGTGAGGAGAGCAGAGTAAAGGGGCAGAATCCCCTCCCTTGCCCTGCTGCCCACACTGCTCTTGCTGCAGCCCAGGATACAGTTGCCGCCTGGGCTGCACACAGCCCACATGCTGTTGCTTTTTTTGTAAGAAGTCGGTTTCAGCATAAACCCCAATTATCAATACTTACTTTTCACCACAGCATTTCTGTTCCAATGCCAAATTGCACACCACAGGTACTGATTTAATTTTAAAGTTTCTTTGTGAATGTAGAACTACCCTCAACACAGAAATTCAGAACAAGACTGTGGTAGGCTTCCCACCCCTTTTCTCCTGACTGCCCATCCAGAAAGTGATTTACAGAAACTCAGAAAATGAGCAGGGTAATGAGGGAACTGCAGGAGCACAGTGTGGAGCTCTCTGCATTAAATTCTGGTTTATTCAATTCCTAAAAAGAATGAAAATATACCTTACGTAAATGCCAAGCTCTGTTTTGCTCTATGGGCAATCAAAATGCAATCATCAAGAGAGAGAAATATTTTGGCCGAAGCCTTGCCTCAGATGCAGGTTTGTTTCCAGGGATGTTGCTGACTACAAACCTTCTGTTTAACACTGAATAATTAATTTACCTCTTTTTCTAGCCCACTGGTAGGATCTTCCAGGCCTATGTTGCTTCATCTTGTACATTGCTAACTGCCACCTGCGGAACTAAGAGACATCCTGAGGGGATTTCAAGGCACTACCACAATGGAAATAAAGCCCAGCTCTCTACGCTCTGTTATTCAATGCATTCTTGCCAGCAAATTTTACAGCCCCATTTGTTTCAATTAAACACTCTCATTTTATCAGCTGCTTCTTCAATTTGCCTTTTCTGTGACAACACCCCACACACACAAAAAAACCCTCAAAGAAACAAAAAAACCCTACTTATCATCTAGGGTAGGGTGTCCCTGCCCATGGCAGAGGGGTTGGAACTAGATGATCCTTGTGGTCCTTTCCAATCCTGACTGATTCTATGATTCTAATATCCTACTCAGCTCAACGTACAGTGGCTTCTTTATTCACTTCAATAATACACAGTGACATAAGGAGAGCCTGTGAGGCAAGACACCTATGGTAGGAAAAATAAAGGTGACCTGCAAAGTACTCCTCCAACTTTCCTAAAGACTTCATATTTGTCACTTAGAAATGAGGGGGGTTTGTTCCACAGCGACCTCGCCAGTTATGCTGCACCACGACAAGCATCTCTGAGAGCTCACAGTGGCACGCTGGCTTCTTGAGCGAGTGTGCTTGCACAAAATTTCCTACATCAACCTTGTGGCACCCCTGGAGGTGATGTAAGGAAGCTGAAAAACAACTATCGACGGTAAAGAAGCTAAGATGGCCTAAGCGGCAGAGTTGTTTCTTATTCAGAAGTGATGCAGGACAAACACTGATCAGCTTCCTGGCACTTACGCAGCGTGCTTTGTGCCTTCACACCTTGTACCCCCCTAAATGGCTCTCCTCATTTCCTACTTCCTGGAGAGTGGTGTGACCTCCAGAAAGCTGTTATTCAAGACAATAGCAGCTACACCAAGTGAGCCATGAAATGCATTTGGTCTCTGCTGTCTAAAGCTTGGAAGTCAAGAGAGGCTTCCAGTGTCAGGATCGTTCCAGAGACTGTCAAGGATGGGTAAAACTTCTGTGAGAATGAAACCTGACCTCTGTGCCAGCCAGAGCAGCACTGCTGGCCAGAAATACCAGCCAGCACACCACGGCCACAGAGCTGGTGGTTACAGAGGAGCTTTTAAATGGTTTCAGGAAACATGGAAAATGCCACAATTAGGGGACTGTAGATTCCTTACACAAATATTTCTCATGTGTCCTCCCACACTGGGAGGCATTTGAATTCAGGCTTGTTTGCATAGGGAAACAAGGTTTAAGGAACCACAAAGTCTGTTTGCTCCACCCAACAACCTGTGTCATTGGTTACTACGTCTCTGTCAAACGTGCTTGAACCTGGTTGTCCTGCAGGAGGCATGAAAACACAGGGCCAGATAGAAAAGAGAGGTCATTTCATGACAGAGAGGGATGAACTCATGCTGCAGCCTTTATTACACACAGCTCACAGTTCAAACTTACATACTGCAGATCCCAGCTACTGGAAACAAACCCTTAGGAACCTGGATGAACCAATTCTGCTACACGTGGAACAACTTCACTCAGCAGCAAGAGCAGGCAGGAGAAGCTTCACCTCTTGTACCCTTCCCTTATCAAAAGGCAGCTCACAGCAGCAGCCATGCATCATGGCCAACTGGTTTGTAGCAGCCAACTGGTGCAAAAAGGAGTAAGTAATGTTAGAAGGCAACATTTTAAAAAATACAACCTGGAATTTGGGATTAAGTATTTGCACTCAAACCAAATAAAGACTCCCAGTTGGAAGGCTGCTGTCCCCAGTGAAGGTTCATCAGCAAAATAACATATCCCTCCAGTTCACCAGACAGCATCCCACACTGCTCATAGAACCAAGCCTTACTACTTCTCCCTCCTTGCAGTGGACAAGGAGAGAACCATAAACATGATCCACAGCAACACCTAGAGCTTGTATGTGACAATAAAGTGAATTAGAAGAACATGTGCAAAGGGAGAAGCGTAATGGAAATGGCACACTCCAGGCGTCACCAAAGCAAGAGACTGACTGAGACATTCAAGTCTCACGCTCATAGAAGAAATGAGGGCAACAAGCAGGAACAGTTGGCAAAGTGGGGAAGAAAAAAAAAAAAAACCACCCTTCAGGAAAGGTTCNAAAAAAAAAAAAAAAAAAAAAAAAAAAGTTGAAAGTGGCTGAAACACCTGAAGTACAGGCAGGGCACTGGTTCATATGTAAATCATGTCAGCAAAGGCAAGAGGGGAATAGGGACAAGAGTCTCCTGCACTTACAAAGACGTGAACTGCAAGCTTTGTGCTTGTGCTCTAGCATGACAGCAGAACAGAACCTCTACATATGTTCAACCGTGTTGTGGCTCTCTTCCACTCACTTTCTCTCCCTCAATTACTTGCCTTCAACTAAAACACCCCACTATAAATATGCTCAGTGAAAAATCCAAGGCATCAGCCACTCTGATTTTCAGACATTTTGAAAATGGAAAAGGATTTCGATGCCTTTGAAGTGCATTCATTCAGATTGTACTGCTCCTCCAGCACATTCACAGGGACAGACTCCACAACTTCACTTCCTCATTTAATGCTCAGCAAAATCTGTTAATTTCCTCACAGTTTTCTGCTATGAACACCATCCTTTTGCTTACACCATGAACTACAGGAGACTTCTGTGCTTCGTCCTGCCAGAACATGCTATTTTGATGTGTCATTAGAGCTGCAATACAGAGCAGCATCACAAATCAATCTTTTTGCTTTACTAGTCTATGCCAGAATCACACTGGTTATTAATGTTATGCTATAACACTGCCATAAAATTACTTCATTGTTAAATTACTTCCCCAAGAACATTGTTGGTCTTCAGATAGAACTATCACCACTGAAGTCTGCTCCCCCCATGAAGCACTGGTTTCTCATTCTAAACACCCTGGAAATGCAAATCATTTTACCATTCTGAAGTGACACCAGCTTCTAATCTGACAGTTCCTCACTACCATGGAACTACTGTCTCAAAAGTACAGTGAAAGAAGCCAACTTGCTTTCATGAAATCTGACCTAGACAAGAAGCCACTCTAAAGAGCTAAGGTAATGGTGGCATCCCAAGAGCCCAGCACACTCCAGCTTATGGCAAAGAGCTGGCACTGAACAATGCCCTCTCTGCCATTCATGCTGAAATACTAAGGCAGAGACAGAGGGATTAAGCAGACTGATCACAGAATGAAGCAAAGCAGTCCTTTAACCTAACTGCTTCACAAAGCCAGCAACCTTTCCTCCATTCCCTCCCTCTGGCATAGCAGGGCTGCATTGGCTGTGCAGGTGGAGTCCATGGGCTGATGGTGGAAGGCTCCAGCTGCAAGCATTTTACCTGACTCTAATTCAGCTTATCACCACCACAAATGTGTCTGGGAGCAGGCACTTGAGGGAAGGAGAAGGCTCAGCTCATGGCAGACCTGGGTCCCCTCAAAATATGGAGTGGGACTGTGACTCCCAGTGGCCTCTTATTGGCAAAGTAGTAGTAAAAAACAGTGCAATAGTAAAACAATACACAACCCAAGCATTTGCCCATCAGAGTGATAAAAACACCCCCAAATACTGCCTTTAGGGCTGCCCTGGGTTCCCTGCAGACAGGAAAGGTGCCACAGCCAGGCAGCACCAGGACAGGTCTCAAACATCAGTGATGTCTCCTGGCTGCTTCCACCTAGAAAACTGCTCCATTTTAAAAATAAGAAGGCTAAACAGATATCTTCAAAATAGCCTGGACTCTGCCCTTTGGCACTTAAACTTCCCTCCTAGCTCCCCTCTAGTTGGACAGCCTGTTAGCATTACTCACAGAAACTCTCCCTGGAACAAAGTAAAGATTGTGGTTTGGCAGGAGGCACTGTCTAATGATACAAGGCTGCCAGCTGTCCCCAAAATGCACAGCTGCATAATTATCTTCCATCTTCTGACAACATTTTGCCTCCCTCCTTCTGTTCCTCTCAAGCTACTGTCCCTTTACCACTAAGAGACCATTTGCTTTACTTCCTTCAGAGCCTCACTCCTGGCTTTGATGCTGAGGGGAACATAGAGCAGAAAAACCTGTTCCAAGAGGGACAAAGATATTTTACCACCCATAAGACTGGCTTCTTTTCCTCTTGTACCCATCTCCTATCTCACAACTCTTTTAGCTCCCCAGAAGGATGGAGTATTGCATGCTCTCCCAGCACTCATCTATTTTCCTTGAAGAAGGAAGCAGGAAAAGTATCCCAACCCCCTAGTTTTCCCCCAGGCAGGCAAAACCAGAGTGTGACATCTGACATGTTTCATCTTAGTGAGGATCCATCTCCAGCAGATCCACAACTAAACTGTAAAAATTGGCAGTAGTGGAAGGAATTAACTTCATAGAAAATCTTATTGTCAGAGGGGTTTTGCACTAACTGCTCAAGCAGATAAGGACAAGGAGCCCCACCAAAAGACAAATTCATCCCAGTTGCACAATGCTTTTGCTGCTGTGAGCAGAGTAGTTTTCAGTGAGCAGTACCTGAAACATGAAGCACATTTGGTTCACCCTGGTGTAACATGAGACTGCACTTTTGGGTTTTTATGAACACAGAGGAACAGCTGCAGAAGTTAAAACTCACAACAACCCCCCGCAGTAAACTATTTGGCCCAAAAAGGAGTATATAAACTTACAGGCTTTGTGCACCGTTCCTCATGGATGCTGTTCAGGTCTGTTGCTTCTCATCTCTCACAGCGCACCAGCCAGGCAGGTAACATTTGACTTAACAAAAGGGGAAGGCTTGCAACTACTTCAGATATTTATATCACTCCCACCTGACAGAGCAGGTGGCTCTCCAGAGCACCTGCAGCTTATTTGCCATCAAGCTAACATAGGAGGTCTACAATGACAAATCAGGGCAGCAACCTAGCATGGAGTCACATCAGAAAAACAATAAACCTCATCCATGAAAAATTACTTCACTGCCAGTCTTAACATTCACCGTCACAGGCATGCTTTACTTTTCATGCTTGCAAAACAGGCTCCAGGCTGTCAGAGGGCAGTGGGAGACAGCCTCTGCATCAAGGGCTCACGGCATAACCTTCACTGAAGCTCAGTGTCCAAAGTACCCTCCTTAGTGTTATGATATTAACCACTGCCAGTGGAGCAGCTGTTCCTTGGCCAAACAAAAAAAGTACATTCTCTAAATTGGGAGCCTGGACCTAGAAGAGCAGAAAATGTGTCTGATTTCATTTTGAAAGGTCAGAGTGCAGGGGACTTCACTTTGTAGCCTGCACCATGCTTTAAGATCCTAGAGGATGAAAGCTGTTACTGTATCTTCAGGATCCAGTGGTGGCAATTCTTAATTACACTGAACAACACTGCATAACCCAGATAAAACCACGGGACTCAGCAGGTCTGGGGGTGTGAAGCACTACTGAGGCTGAGAACTGCAGTTTGGCTTCAGTGCTAATTGATTCTTCTGTTTCTTCGTATAACATGAGAGGTCCTAAACACATTTCCAGAGAAGCCAGAGAGAACACTACATCTCTGTTCCATTTTCATCTAAGAGAAACACATCTCTGCCCTTTAGAGTCACTATCAAAGCCCCGAGCAGCACAGTGATTTTTAGTATTTAATGTATTTTGGGCTACTTTCTGCCTCGTGTAAGGTAATGTCTTGCAGTATTTGGTTTGTCCTGGCCTCTCTTCCTGTGATACTGCAGTGAAGCTGATCACTGCGTCTCTTACTGCTTGGTTCAAGGAACTGGGGTTTTAGGTGTTGGGGGAAAAAATCAAAAGAGCAGCTCCAGAGGGCAAATCTACTAGATCAGAGCTCTGGGAAGTGTTGCATAGACCTCCTGACACAGAAACAGTCGTAAGCAGTTGGGAACAGGCTTAACATGGGCAATTGAGTTTGACATGCCTGTGACTGAACATGATTGAAATCCACTTTACAGGCCTTAGAACAAGCAGGTAAGTCAAATCTACCACTTGAAAATTATTTCTTTCTTATCTTTTATTGGCAATACAATGAGCTTCTAGTTAATGGTGTAGCAGCTGCAAAATGTCCAGCTCACAGCTACACTTTGGGGAAACAAGCAGAAGTTTAATTTGTTTCCCAAACAACCCAAGAATCTGAGCTGTTGCTCCTTTTGTCAGTGTATTGCTGCCATCATTCTCTTAAAGCAAGCAGCAAGGACTGTCACATCTGGAGCTGGTTACTAGTGCTAGGGTAGCTGTGCCACACAGAGGTCAGGATCTCTTCTAATATTTGAAGGTGCCTCCAGGACAGCTGGAGAGGGACTTTTTACAAAGGCATGTAGTCATGGGATGAGAGGTAATGGCTTCAAACTAGAAGAAGCTAGACTGAGATTAGACGTTGGGATGAAATTCTTCCCCATGAGGTTGGTGAGGCAGTGGAACACGTTTCCCAGAGAAGATGTGGAGGGTCTAAGCCTGGAGTGTTCATAAACAGGTAGGATGTGGCCTTTAGCAAGCTGGTCTAGCAGGAGGTGTCCATGACCATAGCAGAGAGGTTGGAACTAGATGATCTCTAAGGTCTCTTCCAACCCAAGCCACTCCACGAATCTATATGAAATGAGACAAACTGCTTTCAACTAGAACAGCAAGCTTCAGCAAGACTGAACAGGGACTCCAAAAGGAGTTGTGCATCACACTCCTGTTGAAAGACCACAAGTATTTAAGCAATGAACTTCTCCTTTGCAGTTTGGAAGGGCAGAAAGGCACACTGAACAAATGGTGTTTAAATGAACAGCAGCCTGCTTTCACTCATCGATGAGAGCTCTCAGTCCAGGCCAGTCACTGGAAAAGATTCTCAGCCACAGACAAAAGCCTTTGAAGTCTCATCTTTATAGCAGGGGAGAAAAAGCCAATGCCACTAGCTTTACTCACAGGGCATTCCTCGTGGACAGATATCCAGATGCCTTTCAGCTCTGTGTGAAGTTGTCTCCTGTAAGGCTGGCTGAAATGTTTCTGCCATCATGTTTCTGCAGGAAGCTAATCCTTGTCATCACCTTTGTGACTCACCTTGCAGTTTCAATTGGACAAATTATTCCTCACATCTCTTCTTCAGAGAAATAAAGCAGGGTGCTGAGTTGCTAGCACAGAGCAGCTGCCACGTTCCAGCCTGGGCAGATGGAATACAGCAGTGAGTCACCAAATCGAATGTACAGACACCGTAGCTGAGGTTAACAAAGGAGACTAAGCTTCATTTATTTCACTGGAGTAAAATATCTAAAGCATTTCTTCTCTGCTAGAACCCATGACAGTGTCCTGTGAGCTGGGATAGTGGTAGCTGTATGCTGTATGCTGCAGGAGCTTCAGTTTTACCCAGCCTGCTGAGCAGTGATGCTAATTGCCCCATTATTTGCAGTGCCAACATGGTTAGGAGCAGGAGAAAGATTATTGTAGGTATAAAACTTGGAATCAGTCTCGAGAGAAACAATGGCAATGTTCAGACCAAACGTGAACACTTGGAAGTTTCATTCTTTTCATTTTAGTGTCCTTAAAAACCGCTTCCTGGACCCATAAAGCAATGCAGATCAGAGACAAAAACTCCTGTTGATGGTGGTTGACAAACCAGAAACATCAGGAGTGAAAGAAATTACATTGGCCCATATCCACACAAGCTCTCTTAGTGTTTTCAACTGAGATATGTATGTTGAATAAATAAATTAGTACATTTATAGAACTATCTCCAAGTATGGAAGCTAAGCCATGGCAAAGCTGAGATGCAAATTGTCATCTATGATGAGAACTAGATTATGTCCTATTGTATTTTTAATATCTTCTGTCTCCCCTCTTCAGCACTCTTATCAATTATTTATTCAGCTATGGTCACTGGACAGCCTCATGAGCAAAGGACCTGAACACAATACATCAAAAGATACTGACATGTTAACTAAAGAGTACATGTGGATGAGACAAGAGAGCTGCTGGCATCGTAGAAAAGGAAATTAACTCTCTCAGTGTGAAATACCTGATTTTGACATCAGAACTGAAAGCCACATATCAGAGACCAAGAAAAACCTTTATAATACAGGTCTTGCTTTCTGTTCAATCACTTTCTTGTTGAACAACTTAGATGCCTTGATACTGCTGAACCTGCTTAGATTTTTTTTTCTTCCTGAAAATTGGATCCATCTTATCCAGCCCCTCCTGCATCTACTTCAGAACATATTTCACCAGGGATTTCAGATCTGCTACTGCAGATTTCAGATCTGCAAAGCTACTTACAAAGATTTTCTGTGGTGCAAACAAATAAATTACAAACCCAAACCTAACTGCTTTTATTGTCAGACTCCCATTATATTTCATCAGAGCAAGATCTACCCTTATGCTCTGAAGCTGCATGGATTCATTACATCACACATCTCCTAAATCCTTGTAGCCCACAGGCAGCTCCATCTTCCTTCCAGTTAGTCATAAATTATCTTCACTAAGACCAAAAATCTATCATCAATGGGATGAAGACAATCTCATGAAACTGTTTTGCTGTTTGCTATGCCCTCTTCTCAAGCAACAAGGGCCTCCTCTTTATGTCTTCCAGAACCCTGGACCTTGGAGTATGCATTTTCTGAGGAAGATAATGCACAGTGTAAAGTGGCATTAGATTCATTACTCTGTGTGTGCAAGGCAGGCAGCTTGATTAGAGAGCGAACAGCCACTCTGCTCTGCTGAGATCCAACCTGCAGTGCTGTCACCACCTCTAGACACCTCTGTCCTCAGCACAGGAGAGACATGGACCTCTTGGAGAGGGGCCAGAGGAGGACACAGCCAAGATGGGAAGGCTGGACCCCTCTGCTGTGAGGCCAGGCTGACAGACATGGGCTTGTTCAGCCTGGAGAAGAGAAGACCCCAGGGAGACCTTCTGGTGGCCTTTCAGGGGATGATCAGAAGGCTGGGGACAAACTTTTGAGCAGGACCTGTTGTGACATGGCAAGGGGTGTTGATTTAAACTGAAAAAAAAAAGTTTAAAAAGCAAATTTAGACAAGAGAGAAGGATGAAATGTTTGACACTGAGGGTGGTGAGATGCTGCCCCAAGCTGCCCAGAGAGGTGGTAGGTGTCCCACCCCTGGAAACGTTCTATGACAGTTCATTTGACTGAGCAAACTCTCGTTCTGCTGCAGCCCCCCCACACCTATGATTACAAAAGCAGTCTTCAAGATGCCTTATGCAATATTCTACCCAAGCTGATAGACATATGGTGGATATAAAGAAAAAACAATTGGTCTGGTTTATCAGCAGTACCATGGGAGATGTTTTCCATGTTTGTTGCTGTATGAAGAATTAGCTGTCTTAGTCAACTTTTCATCCTAGGTAAGGAAGGCTGCCCGGGGATGTTGTGGAGTCTCCCTCTCTGGAGGGATGTGCCTGGCTGTGTTCCTGTGTGATCTGCTATAGGTGATCCTACTCTGGCAGGGGGTTGGATTGGATGAGCTTTTGAGGTCCCTTCCAGCCCTTGGCATTCTGTGAGTCTGTGTTTGAAAGACAATGAGAACACTGTAAGCCATCAAGCTTGGGAGGCTCCTGCTGATACTGACCTTGGGCAGCAGAAAGAGAAGGAAGCTCCTCACCAGAAGAAGGAACCACTTCTGTAATGTGCTGCCAATGGCACCACTCCATCGTACCCTCTGTGCTGGGGACTGGCATCTAGGACAGCAGTGCCTGACAGGAAACATGGTGCTAGCCATAGCAGCAGATCAGCTGATGGTTACAGTGAAATTACTCTCCTCTCAGACCTCCTAAGTGCCCACACCAAGAACTAACGAGGCAAAATCCCAAGCTGCTTGCCTAATGCCAAAGAATTTGAGTTTTCTATGTTACACTTCTACCTGCCTAAACATCTACTGCAAGATTTTAAGAAAATGGAAGGGTAGATGTGGAAAATTAACAGGGATCAGAAGCTAATTCAGAAGGGCCAGGAAGATCATAGAACAATTTAGGTTAGATGGGACCTTAAAGATCATCCAGCTTCAACCCCCCTGCAATGGGCAGGAACACCTTCCACTAGAGCAGGTTGTTCAAGGTCTCATCCAAGCTGGCCTTGAACACCTCCAGGAAAGGGGGCATCCACAACCTCCCTGGGCAACTTGCTCGAGTGCCTCACTGTCCCATCTTGCTGAATTGGACAAGATTCTGGGCTACATTCATGTGATTTGTTTCCTCTTCAAGCTGACCACAGTTCTCCGAGGCTGTCTCTCTGGATCTGCATCTGGAAGAAGCTTCTTGAAGACCATTTCAGAAGCAGAAAGGATATGGGAAAACATGAAAATTCAGATAATATTTTCAGATAGTGACCTGAGCTAGAGAGGAGAACGAAGGGCTAGGTCTGTAGCAAGGAAAAGGTGGGACAGAGGAGGTGTATGAGGACGCAGGAGGAATCGGCTGTGGTTGAGTGGGACTTGAGAGAAGCAGACCTAAGGGCCTAGATCCTCAGCCTGTTTAAGTTGGCATTGGTGCTTTGCCTCCACAGAGCAGTGCAATTTACACCAGCTGCCAGTATGACCTGATAGCTGCAAGGCTGAGGATAGACCATATTCATCACAAGGCTGTAAACCTTCCCCACCCTAGGAAAACAAGAAGTGTAATCTGGTTCCTGAGCTTGCTGTAGCCAAGTGGAGAAGGTGCCAAACACCTGAATATCCCACATGTGAGGCTCTGTTTTTTGGTGGTTTTTTGGTTGGGTTTTTTGGGGGTTTTTTTGGGAGGGGGGAGGGAGGGGGGAAAAGGACAATAAAAACAATTTTACTGCCAAATAAAAGTGTCCCTGCTGCTTTCCTATAGGGAAAGAATGACATCCAGTGGTGAGTTGCATTAATCACAGGGGCTTTACATTAATCCCATCTCCAGAAATGGCAAGCCCACCCCTCTCCGGGGAAGGCATCAGTCGCTGTGCCCCATTACCCATGTGCAGTGCTATTCCAGCCCCTGGAGACTTAAAAACACTCCTTGCTGCTTGCTTTTCTGGTAAGCCAAGTGGCTCTACATCTTTCTGTCAGGTGCAGTTCTGAAGCCCTGCTCTAGGTCCTCAGACACATTAAACTTCTTAGATGTTTCTGAGAGAAACATCTCCAGGTGACAGCAGTACTATTTTTATGAGCAGCCAAAGGCTTCTTAGCAGGGTAGGCAAAATAGAGTCTGCAGTACCAGCAGAGCAGATATTGCCTGGCACTGCCCTACCCATGCCAGCAGTGATGACCTAAACCCTGCCTCCCTGGGGTCTCAGAATGACAAACTGCTCCAGGCTGAAAAACAAAGGCGCAAGATAACTTCTGGCTGGACTTGATGAACTCAGAGGTCTTTTCCAACTGAAAATATTCTATGGTTGTATCAGTAAGAGTACAGCCTCTAGCAAACCCTTAGGAAAATCTGATACTTGCATGAAATTCTCTTCCCCTTCTCCCCTGCCACCACCTCTGAAGAAGTCAGTTCAGATGTGGACCATGAAGACTAATCCCATGCTGCAGGCACCACAGAACTGCCAGTTTACACTGCTTTGTTTTGCCCACCACCCTGGTGGAGACAGCTCACCTTTGGTTTGTTGCTTTTATCCTCATCCAGCTTCTCTCTCACTGCTGCTTCAGGGACTAACCCCACAAGCCCTGTCAGCTTAGTCTGGTTTGTACTTTCAGCTTCTTTTTGGGTTTATTCTATTTCCTGTCACCTCTGTTCTACATGTCACTGATCATACACTTCATCCCTACAATTTAAGTGCATCATGAGCTTGCTGAAGAGAACAGGGACCTAGGGGAAGTGACAGCTGACATGCTTGGCTTAGCAGCAAGGTGCATCACCCAGAAATGTTCTTGGAGTAGCTGTCCCTCCACCACGAACCTGAAGGGTCTGGATGAAGTGCCACTCTCCAGAACTGGGAGGATTTCTTTCCTAAGTTTATCCAGCATCCAATCTTCCTAAGCTTTATCTCTTTTCTACTCTCTAGGCACTGTGTGGACTGATGTAACTCCCACCACAAGGTGCCCTTCAGAGGAAGTGGTGACAGAATACCTGTTTTACTACTGGGAGGCACGGTGGAAGACAACCAGGATTTCCTGTGCTTAAGTTCCTGGGCTGAAAACACCTGCCTGCTAGACTTTCCAAAAGAAGGTGGATGATGGATTCCTAACAGAATTTCAGCACCTAGGTACTTTCAAAACTCCCATCACACACCTGACGTCACACTTAAGTGCTGAAACAGGCCAAAGGTTGCCCTGTTTCTATCAAAGCCATGCAAAAACCTGGACTAGATTAGACAACGAGGAAGAACCTGAAGTGCACCACCAGGATTGAAGCCCTGTGAAGTGAACTCCTTCTAAAGCACACAGTTAGGACTGGTTCTCCGCTCTAATTCTAACCTTCACAGGCAAGAGAGGAGACACAAGGCACAGAGAGGAGAGGGAAGTTTGCTTAGGGGCACACAGCAAAGTCTTGATCACCACTTCTGCCAGCTGCTGCTGTCCCTACCAATTGTCTACAGCCTTTGGAGATCAGGACTTCTAAATAGTCTATTTTAAAGGCTCATGCTAAAAGGATGCCCCTGTTCCATTTTTGCTTACTGACCACTCGTTCTTCTGTTAGGGAGCAGTGCTCATTTGGGGACTGAATTAGTTTTTATGGTATCTTTCCTAAACACCTCACTCACATACTCCCTGACCCTTTCTTCTTCCAAGCTAAACAATTCACACTTTTGCACTCTATCCTCGGATGTAAACCCCACCCAGCCTCCTAACCACCTCGTGACGTGCTTTTGGTGGACTTCCAAACCAAAGAGGTTTCCAAACAGAACCTCCAAAACGTCTGAGGTTTCCCCATCTCTGCATAGTACTTTCCAAGAGCACACTCCCATTGAGTCTGGAGGCAGCCTTGAATCAAAACTAACCATAATGCAGTCAGGAACAAGTCTGGCTGCGTTTTAATGAGGAAATACGCTCTCGGGAAGTATCATGCAGTGATGGGCAAACCTCAAACACATTGCAGGTTCTGCTTATAAACCTCTTTGATGTAAAAGTCTCACCCAATGGCAAAAAAAAAACCCATCCCAACATTATGATCATGCCTGCACAGAAGCATGCCAGCCACGACATGAGAGAGCTATTACCATACGGTGGGCAAGCAGCGTACTACACGCCCACGCTGCTGACTGCAGCAGTCCTAAGTTTTATCAAGAAAAGAGCGTTTCATTACCAATAAGAAGAGAAAAAACCCAGAAGTATGCAATTCCAGTTAACAATCACCCCTCCCCAGCCCAGAAACTCCCACTGCAGTTGTATCTAGTAGAGCCAGTTGCTCTCAAATCTGCAGCTGCAGGCAGCCCTGGCCAAGCCAGGTTCAGATGATAATGTAGCTTTAACTGCTAATTGTTCCGTGGTGACAGAGGAATGGAGCCCTGCAGGGATGCACCACCCTTCATTTTATTGATCTACACTAAAAAGGACTCTGGAAGAACTGATTTTGGGTTTCCTGCATATGGCAGTTCTCACTGGGACAAAACCATTAACAGCATAGTCATTACAGTCTCATCCCCAAGGTTGATTTCAAGCTGTACAGTCTTACATCTTCTATACCAAATACCTTGTCTTAAGCAGGTAGCAAACAACGCTAGAGAAACAACTCTGAAACCAAGGCAGAGGGAGAAAACAAAAGAAGTCACCGAGTGCTCTGTGGGTGTGTGCCTGCCCATTGGTTTGCCTCTTCTCAAAGTCCTGCAGATGAAGGGAAAGGTGATTTTAGTTCACACCCAGGGCTTTTTTGTTGTGCTGATGACTTATGGAGCAGGGAGCCTTTTTGTGCTACAAACAGTAAACCTCAGGACTTAACTCTTCTCTAAGTCATTTCTTTGTTACATTAGACAACTCCACAGAACACCAGGCTCTGCTGATTGGTCTCCCCCAGGCTCCTCATCACCTTTCTTTTCAGCCCTGTCCCCAAACAGGTGTAAGTTGCCAACCAAACTACCTGAGAGGTTCAGTGCATCGTCAAAGCACTACTGAAAGGATTTTAATCTACTTCTTGTTCCTCACAAAACCCAAGAAGACTAAGCAGTGCTGTTTCATAGGGACAGGCCCTGCACTGTGCAACACCACAGCACATGCATTGAAATCATAGAATCCTTTTGCTTGGAAGAGACCTATAAGATTATTGAGTCCAATCTTCAACCTAAGACCACCACAGCCATTAAACCATGTCCTGAAGTACCATATCTACAGGTTTCTCAAACACCTCCAAGTTCAGTGACTCCACCACCTCCCTGGACAGCCTGTTTCAATGCCTGACCAATAGAGTCATAGAACTACTTTGGTTGGTAGAGCCTTTTAAGATCGTTGAGTAAAGGAGAGTGGTGACAGGTCAAGAAGAAAGTTTTGACAGGTCAAACTAGGGTCATGTACCTTCAGCCTCCAGGAAAGAAGGGAGAAAGTTAGTCCTAAACCTGTCAGAATGATTCCAAGCAAGTGTGAGAAACTGCTGTTACTGTGATGTTCAACTGAGTAATATCTTACTTCTAATTTTAACGTTCAAGAGGAACTTGGTGTTTGGCCTAGCTTGGCTGGAGAGCCACTGGCAGTTGCCTATGGCTGCAGTGCTAATATGTGAGGAATGCAGGCTGGCATCCTGCGCCTGGGCACAGCCAGCAGGATGTGTTGTTCTCGCTGAGCTCCGCTTCCTGCCTGCTTCGCTGGCAGCCTGCACCAAAGCCACCCAGATGCAGACTTGCAGGCCATGTGGCTCCCTTCCAGTGCACCCTTAGGCCCTTGAGAACTTCTCATTGTGTATCTCTGTGGCTCCTGCTCAGGTGAAACAGAGGTCACAGCAGGCCAGAAAGCTTCCCAAGCACTTCTGGTTTTCATCTGATACCCTGTGCGACACAGAAAGCTGCACAAATAGGCTGGAGCAAATAAGACATGAACCAAGTGAACACATCACTGTGAGGTCTGAAAAGACTACCCTAACTTTCTACTATCAGGAGTATGTGTAGGGTGCCTTTGTATCTCTAGTATCTAGCCCGAGCAGGTGCCGTGCCAAAACAGAACACTGTGCTCAAGTTTGTGAACGTTCATTGCAGTTTTACCTTCATCACAGAATGATGGAATGGCTTAGGTTGGAAGAGACCCTAGAGATCATCTACTCCAACCTCTCCACCATGAGCAGGGACACCTCTCAACTAGACTTGGCTGCTCAAGTCCTCATCCGACCAGACCTTGAACACCCGCAGGGAGGAAGCATCCACAACTTCCCTGGGCAACCTGTTCCAGAGTCTCACCACCCTCATACTGAAGAACTTCTTCCTAAGATCCACTCTAAACCTTCCTTCCTTCTGCTTGAAACCAATCCCCCCCTTGCTAGACACCTTTATGAAAAGTCTCTCTCCAGCTTTCTTACCTCGGATGACTAAATATCATAACCTTAACTCAGTAGCAGCAGTAGCCCTAAGGGTATAGCTCTTTCTTAGCTGCCTCAGCTTGGAAGGAATGAGGAGAGGAGGTTTTACCCTCTGCTTCTATCTTTTGAGTAAAGAGGAAGCTTTCCACAGACAACCACCTCTCATCTGCCCCAATTAAAAAGTTCACAGCACTATTGCAAGAGATGTCAGAGAAGCAGCACTTAACCTGACCCAGCCTTTTGATCTACTGAAATTCAGAAAAGATAAACCCCAAGTACATAAAAGAGATGAGACTGAGTCAGTCCTGAAATTAGAGATGCAGAGGACTGACCTCATTTTTCCTTTCTCAGCCCTTCTTCCCATTCCTGCCCAAAGTTACTCCAGTTGTTTAGTCTGGTATTTCCTGATACTTTCATATCTTTATTTTTAATAATAATAAAGGTTTTTATGAGTCTTAAGAGGTTCCACAGTCCTCTCTCGCTGTTCAACCTCAAATATTCTTTTCTTTCTCATTTCAGACTCATTCTGATGTGTTCCGTTGTATGGTTCCTCTTTCCACTAAGAGCTTTCATATATTTGAACTCCTTCACCCTTCCTTGTACCATCACTTAGTCAAGCTCTCAGTACTTGCTTCCTTTTTCATTATTTCCCCTTTTTTTTTTTTTTTTTTTTTTNCCTTTTTTTTTTTTTTTTTTTTTTTTTTTTTTGTCTCGCTCACCTGATTATTTCATGGCTACCTAATCCTCACCATCTCACTAACAGCTTCCATCCAACTGGGACACACACACACACAACCGAAGACAATTTCCTAAATCCCCTGATGCCAGTGCCAGCTCAGCAAAAAGCACAATTATCTGTTTAATATCTCATTTGCTGTCTCCCTGCAACTCACAGGTCATGTCCAATAATGCTGCTCCCCAAATCTCTCTCTCTGATTGAGTACTTGCAGTTTCCTTTAGACATATTAGCTACATTTTTCTAAAGTGAATCATCTTTGTTTTCTTCTTATTATAGTAGGATCTCTTGAGGCTTCTTTTGTGCAAGTGGATGGAAAGAGGTTTGGTGTTGTGTTTTTTTTTTTCCCTTATTATTGCACAAGAGGGTTTTATGTCTTTGGATGTGTCATAATAAAATGGGTTTGGTAGCAGCAAACCTAATTCCTGTTGTTATTAAACCATAACACACTTCAGGACAACTTAGTCATTGTGGAATAACACTGTCTTGTGAGCACCACACAGATCTTGCAGCAAGGGCTGAAGCAAGAGGAAGTGGGCTAGAGATAGACAGAGAGGAAGGATTTACAGGGTGAGCAAGAAATTAAATTCATACTCTTAAGATAAATTAATACTCTTAATCGATTAGTATTAAAAAAAAAAAACTCAAACCAGCAACATCTACATTTGTCTGCTACTCAGATTTTTTTGTGGCGATATTTCTTCATGTAGAATCCTGGAATTATAGAATGGTTTAGGTTGGAAGTGACCTCAAAGATCATCCACTTCCAACTCCCCATCATAGGCAGGGACACCTCCCACTAGAACAGGTCACTCAAGGCCTCATCCAACCTGGCCTTGAACACCTCCAGGGAGTGAGCAGCCACAACCTCCCTGGGCAACCTGTGCCAGGGTCTCACCACCCTCACTGTCAAGAACTTCCTCCTAACATCCCATGTAGTTGAGGGACAGCACAAAGCATGGTAGAAAACAAAAATATTCTTCATCATAAATATACATGTGGTGAAAGAAGTAATTACAAGCCAAACTCTAGCTCAGCAGGGAGACAGTGTTCATCCTACAGCAGCCGCTGGTGTATTTGGTCTATAAAGAGGTTTCTCTCCTCTTGGTTTCCAGTGAGTCATTGTATTTCATATATAAAGGTGGGGGTTGGAAGGCTCTACAGCCAGTCACAGACCATTTTGGAAAGGTGTTTTCTTCACACTCCAAGCTGGCCACTCAGCCCTCCTGCCATTTCAATTAGCCACTTGCCAAAGATGAGCTTGTTACAGTGGGGACAATGCACTCCTCTTCAGGAGAGCAGGGCAGCTCTTAGGCACACAGCCAGCCATGGCTTCTCCCAGGCCACACAGCTCTCTGCAAACTAACATTTTGCTTAGCTGAAGATAAATATATCTATATGTATTCCTAGGTTTCTGCAGTGCCTGAGCTACTACACATCTCCATCTACACTTGCCAGACAACCTTCTTCGACCCAGGCAGTCTGAATTTCAGCTTTGGTTAGGGCATAACCTGGTCAACAAGCAAGACCAAATTGACACTCTGAGCTTCCCACAGTGTATTTAGAGGTGTCTATATTTAGCCCCTATCTAGGGCTAAAGTATAGTAGTTGCTGGATCACCCCCCAACAGAGAAGGGAGACTGGAAAAAGCTGAGGACACATGGGTGGGTTGAAATTAAAACAGATTTCATGAAACAGCAAAACTGGTATTAACACCAGTGCCCATGTAAAGTAGACAAAGCTGTACTCAGCCCAGTAAATGTACACTGGTCACAATAAATGGGAAGACAACCCCTGGGAGAAGAATGGTGAGCAAGTCCCTCCAGAGATGAGCAAAACCAGAAGAAAGAGGAGGATGAGCAGGAGGAGAAGCTCATATCCTCAGCAAACTTCCCCCTTTATACTGAGTGTGATGTTCACAGTCTGGGATACACCTGTAGCTAACTGAACTCAGCTGCCCTGGCTTTTGCCTCTTCCCAGTTAAGCTGCTGGCTGACTGGAAACTGCCTATGATCTGCATCCTATGGCTGGCTTGGGATTCTATCCCAGTGAAACTAGGACAAGAGAAAGGGAAGGTTATGCTGCTCAGCTCTGTTGTAAATGCAGCACCACCTGACAAAGCTGGGAGACAAGATACGGCAGAAAGAAAATTCCTATGTGAAGCAGCATTTTGGTGGTAAGTCAGCCCAGAGGCATTATTACATCTCTTTCATTCAAGAGGCCTGGCCAGATCACACAACTCAGCTGAAGAAGCTGGCTGTCTCTCACTCTATGCCACTTGATACCTATGAATGTACATGATCCTGCAGCAGCTGCAGGTATTTATGGACCAGATGGATGCATTTATGCACAGAACCTAGTTTAAAGAGGCTTATTTTGGGATGTACTTTTCAGAAAAACACCCCTGAAGGTTACATCACTTCAAAGGAGTAATAAGCTGTGTCACAGGAGATGGTATACACCTTGGCTTTGCCATTCAGCTGAGAGAACATCATGCTTCAGAGTCATTTTTCTTCCTTGCACTGCATGTTAGGAGTGCTCCACCATTCCTACTGCTCTGGGCAGGGAGTAACTGTTGAGCTAGCTGGAGAGGAAGGCAGCTCAGTTGTACACCAAACAGAACCTAGGCTGGTGCACACAACCTGGAGAGGTGTGGAAGTGACAGCGAAGGAGGGGCAGGGGAGAAAAGCAAGTAGAAATAAGAGCAGGAGGAATTATCTGGTCCCAGAGGAGCAAAGTGGATGAGCAACAAACATGTAAGTCAACAAATGGAGGGAGGAAACAAAGGGGGAAAGAGGCCAAAATCTCCACTTAACAGTTTATAGCAACAAGTCCTAGGGGAATGCACTGCACTTGCATCTCTTGGAAACAAAGCCATCACCAACGCGGTGCTGGAAAAGCATCCCCACTCCAAGTCCTGAACACTATGGATCCAGAAAAGATTAAATCCATCTGCTGTGGAGAAAATGTTTTATCAACAACAAAAAACCCCACTTGATTTATTCTCTAGACACTGGGCCCAGATTCAGTCACTAAGCTGTGCTATCTAATGTGGTTAGACAACTTCTAGGGAACTAACCTCTTGTTGCCATTACTCACAGTATTTGCTTTTCCCTGTTGCCTTACTCATCCGATTCCTCCCTTCTTATTATGACTCTGGTTGAGTTGATAGGTCATAATTTATACTGAGCTGAGGCTTTCATGCCTTTGTCGGTAACTTGAGCCAGGGGAGTGAGTTATTCTTGCCTTTGCCTTGTTTCTCCATCTCATTCCTTCTCTGTCTGGGAGTTTACCTAGACTTAGAACATACACACTCTGTAGTAGCACCCATCAGGAGAGAGGCTGTCAGCTTTCCCTCCAGTTTTAGTTAGTGTTCATCAGTGTCTTTGGACGAGTGTTCTGCTGGATCCCAGGCACTGAATAGGAGCCTATAGTGGTACAGCAGCATTAGTCTCAAACGCTTTCTGAACCATATCCACTACAGTTATCCTAACTAACATAAAAATAGAGGCATGACTGGAGAAGAAGCAGGCACACAGCAGGCACTTCTCTTGCAAAGCTGAAGTGTAGGGGACTTCTGAGGCATTGTGTCCAAGCTCCAGCCACTCAGAAACATATCTCAGCCACCCTTGATGCTATTTCCAGCTTAATTAACTAGATCCTCCTGTGTGGACAAAAGCCAGAGCACAGTTTACACTTATTTTACACCACAGCCCACCCACATTACACACAGGACACAAACTAAAACTATTCAAGACCTGACAAGGAACCTAACTGCATTCCCTCAGTGATCACACATACACTGTAGTACCCAGAACAGTTCTTCTCCACCTTCCTGGGCAACAAGTCACAAAGTAGCTAGGTTTACTCTGAGCAAAAGCTCCATGAGATGCCCTCATGCTATGCAGCACACAGAGACAGCCTCCGCTCCAGGCTGCGGCTGCACTGACGTTCCTCAAGGTTTAAAACGAAGTCAAGAAGTTCCCCCTTGTGTTGAGGTGGAACCTCCTGTGCTGCAGCTTACATCCATTGCTCCTTGTCCTATCCCAAGAAGTAAGTGAGCAGAGCCTGTCCCCTGCCTCCTGACCCCCAGCCCTCAGATATTTATAAACATTTAATAAATCTCGTCTCAGTCTTCTCTTCTCCAGAGTAATAAGTTCCAGGTCCCTCAGCCTCTCCTCATGAGGCAGTGCTCTAATCCTCTCATCATCCTTGTAGCCCTCCACTGGACCCTCTCTGGCAGATCCCTGTCCCTCTTAAACTGAGGAGACAAAACCAAAGGCAGTACTCAAGATGAGGTCTCACCTGGGCAGAGCAAAGTGGGAGGAGAACCTCCCTTGATCTGCTGAACACACTCTTCCTAACACACCCCAGGCTCTCATTGGACTTCTTGGCCACAAGGGCACATTGCTGTGCCATGGATGTTCTCCACCAGCATTCCCAGGTGCCTCTCCACAGGGCTGCTCTCCAGCAGATCACCTCCCAGCCTGTACTGCTGCAGTTTATTATTCCTCCCCAAATGCAGGACTCTGCACTTGTCCTTGTTGAACCTCATTTGGTTCCTCTGTGCCCAGCTCTCCAGCCTGTCCAAGTCTCACTGGATGGCTGCACAACCTTCAGCTGTATCAGTAACTTCAGCTGTGTTAATAAATTCCTCCTGGTCTCCAAAGAATTTTGCATCCCTCATCCTCAGAAAAGAGCTTCCCTAGATAGCAAAGGGAGGCCCTACCTCAGCTGAGCACTTTTCTTGTTAGAGTTTAGGACACTGCCCGCATCTTCCAGGACCAAGAGTTCAGCATGTTCGTTGCCTGTGGCAGTGTCAGCCAGAGCTGTCTGCTTCTTGCCCAGGTGACATCCAAAGGAAAACATAAGGATTCAGTTAGGTAACAGCCAGGGATAATCAGGTGGCCACCAGAGACGCATTAAACTCCTTCGCAGGAAGGGCTGAAAAGCTGAGCTCACCTGCCAGTTCTTCAATAACCAGAGCCTTAAAACAAACCAAACAAAGCCAAAACACCTTCCTTCCCCCTGCAGGAGAGAGAACTCGAGTTAGCCCCGGGCAAATGCAGAGCTGGCCCATTAGGATACACTTTACCTGCCTCAAAAACGCCCTGGTGGGCTGCTGAGCTGGAGCAGCAGCTCCTAACGTGCTGCCTGACAGCTGCCATGGCCTTGCCAAGGGTGGCTCCTGCTCGGTGGTGAGCAAAGTGATCACTGTATCTGCAGCCTGGAGACCTGGGAGATGAAAGGCACCGTAGCAATACACAATATTATTGCCGCTATTACTATTATTTCGCTGGCCTTCTGCCCTGGCTTTGGGGTTAAGCAAGAGAATGGGAGTATTCCTGAATGTCCCCAACCCTGCATTTAGTCAGGCCTCGTCTTTAGCACTAGAGACCCTTCAGATATCATTTTTTCCCATCATCTCAGCTCACACAGCCACAGACTGTGTTTCTTTACTTGGTATTAACTTCAAAGTCTTTTTTTCTTTTTTTCCTTTTAAAACACAGGTCAATGTTATTTGTGAAATGTCTGTTTTGAACTCGGATCCAGTATTTTTAGTAAAAAAACAAAAAAGGGGGAAAAAAAAGAAAAAGGAAAAAAAATTGTTTTGTTTTTTAACTGGAAGGAATCCAAACTGTTCCAAGGCTTTTATAACCCAACTTCCTTATGAGTCAGGACATTTATTGCCAGAAAAATATTATTTTAACTTTATTAGTGCAATATAGCAGTGACATCTAGTGGCTTTCATCAGTGCCATGAGGAGTGACTGGAAGGCCTTACATGAACAGGGCCAGCTTGGGGTTTTATTACCCCATTGTTGACAGTGGAAGTTGGATGAGCTCTTCTACAGAGTTCACCAAGATTAAAGAAAAAAAAAAAAGTCTTACAGCATATCAAAAAACAAGCTCTAAGATAGGAAATTCTAACAGTATATAACACCCATGGGTGATTTCTTCAGCTCACTTTGTAACAAGGAAGGTTAAATCCCTGGTTCCTTTTATTGCACCTGAAATCTTTCATTGTAGGAAGTAGAGAGCTCCTTCACCAGCAGCTGAAGTCCCAGATCTGAAAGTCCTAAGTCAACATTCAGTCTAAGGCCCCTTACAGACCACAGCCTAAATGCCACAGGCGCAGCTCAGCTCCTTTTGAAAGAAGCAGTTCACAGGATCACAGGATGTTAGGAGTTGGAAGGGACCCACAGAGATCATCAAGTCCAACTCCCCCGCACCAGAGCAGGACAGAGTTGTGCCACAGTTTCCCATAAAGAAAGATCATATCTCCAACATTATTTTTCAGTGAACTCAAAGGTCCTTCTCAGGCCTTCTGCCAGGGCACATTTGCACACAGACTTAATTTGACACTCAGGAATACTGAAAAAGGTCATGGTCAGCCTTTTAGAAATGGGATTGAAGCAGTGCAATCACCAAACTGGCAGAGGCAAAGAATGCTGAGTGCCAGGAGAAGGTGGAAAGACCTCAAGTTGTGCCAAGGGAGGTTCAGGTTGTATATTAGGAAAAATTTCTTCCCATATAGGGTTCTCAGGTGCTGGAACAGGCTGCCCAGGGAGATGGTGGAGTCACCATCCCTGGAGGTGTGGATGTGCTGCTGAGGGATGTGGTTTAGTGGTAATGGCTTAGCAGTAGTGGTGGGATTGTCTGTCCTAGGTAAGAGCTTGGAATTGATGATCCCAGAGGTCTCTTCCAACCTCAATGGTTCTATGCTCACAGACCTCCTGACATAAAACTGACACCAGAGTTTGGTAAACATAAGACTCGTGGTGCTAGCATGAGACTTCATCACCTGCTCTGTAGCCAAAAAAACTTTCTGTTAACTGTGGAATCACACTCATATTGCAACTAGTATGTGGCTTCCCTTTCTTCCTCTCTGAGCTTGCCCACAAAATCTCCCTGGGCACAAAAACTGCCAGATATTCTTTGGAGACAAAGTCAATTCTGCTTGTCTGACAATGCTCAGCTGGCTTTGCAGCTTTACATTACTGTGATTTCACTCTTTGGAGCATCAGGCTGTTAAAAACTACTGTGATTTCAAGTCATTATAGATCTTACACTCCTTTCTGTCTCTTTAGGCTCAAAAAAATTCCTCGTTACTCAATTTGTCCACACAGAAGGCCCATTTAACAAAGAAAAGTGAGAATAAGTTATTAATAGTTCATAGAATGGCTTAGGTTGGAAGGGATCATCTACTCCAACTTGTCTGTCACAGGCAGGGATGCCTCTCAACCAGACTCAGCTGCTCAAGGTCTCATCCAGCCTGGCCTTGGACACACCTAGGGAGGAGCAATCCACAGCCTCTCTGGGTGAACTTTTCCACAGTCTCACCACCCTTGTACTGAAGAACTTCTTCCTAAGATCCAGTCTAAACTTACTCTCCCTCAGCTTAAAACCATTCCTCCTTGACCTATCTCTAGACACCCTTACGAAAAGTCCCTCTCCAGCCTTCCTGTAGGAACCCTTCATGTATTGGAAGGCAGCTCTAAGGTCTCCCCAGGACCTTATAAATCCTATACACTAACTACACACAGAAAAGGAGACAAAATAGTGGAGAACTTGGTTTGCCTGTCCGTGCTGGCTGGCTGCAGCTTGGATAACCCAGAGGGTTGGCTCTGTAAAGCATGGAGATCTTGCATGAGCTGTGCTGAGCCTGCGTTATGCAGCTGCTGGATGGTGGCAGTGCAGGTGTGTGCACATCCCTGACTGCATGGCTTTGGTTATGAAGGGGTTTGCTTTTCTGTGTGCAGCAGGGACAGCACCCCAAGGAAGTCATAGCTGGGAAGTATCTGATACAATATTTGCCCTGTGTCTGCAGTTTGTGTCGGAGTGCCAGAGATGCTGCTCTGCTCTGCTCTGCTCTGCTCTCCTCAGGATTATAAGGGGGTTGTGACATTAAATATAATGACTGCCTTTGAAGTTGAGGCTGAAGAACCCAGGCAGATTTTCCATGCTGGCAGTTAAGCTGCAGCCTTCTTCCACGGATGGCAGGCCAAGGAAACAAACAGTCAACTCCACATCTGCCTGAAGAACATCCACAGAGTCAACCTACTGCTTCCACCCAGGATGAAACTTCCATCTCAGCCTTCACTTGGCCTCCACCTCTGTCACGCTCCTATAGTCAGGATGGGGTCAGAGCTGGGGGTGTCCTGCCCTGGGTAAAGCCCCCATGGGGCAATGCAGCCACGGTTGGTGTTGTCTGCAGGATCTGGCCCACTGCTGCCCACAAGGCAGCATTCCCTGCATGCTGGAAAGTGGTGAGTCAGAGCAGCTGGAGGGAGACTTCAAATACTCCAGCAGGTCCGGCAGAAATATTTATACACCTGCATTCTCAACTACACTCTACTTTCTCACTTTATAAATACAGGGGATCCAGTTGAGCACTTGGCCTAGCAGAGCCAAGCATGCCCCCTTTCATTTGATGAACCAGCTGTTTTTCTGGCCTGTCCACATAAACATGTTTGTGTGTGTTGATTTTGCAGTTTGCTGGGAGAAAGGAATAGATGGCAGGTGGTCCTGGGTGCATTTCTGTTATGTAGCTAAGTGCCACATAGAAAGTTCCCTTCAGAACATCTACTTGTTTGTCCTGCACGAGATAAGTAACCGTGGGACCACCAGAGATCATCCAGTCCAAGCCCCCTGCCAAAGCAGGACCACCTAGAGCAGGTCACACAGGAACACACCCAGGTGGGTTTTGAAAGTCTCCAGAGAAGGAGACACAAAATCAGTTCCTAGAGACATGATGTGGCACTGGGTCTGTTTGCAGGTCATCATGGGCTGCAACAGCATGCGAGGCAAGACCACACATGGGCAAGCTGATGCATCCTGGGCAGCCAGCTTCTGCTCACAGCCTCCTTCCTCTGGGGTTGCCTTGCACCCCCATCCTCCCATGTGTGAACTAGTGCTGGCATTCAATGGGCAGGCTATTGCAAGGGTCTGGTGCAGCCTTCTGTGACACTAAAACACCAACCAGCCTGGCAGTTAGTAGATTGCTTTAGTTACCACCTTCCACAGAGGGAGATGAGTGACCAACCTACACTTCTCTCCAGCACTGCATGCAGGTGAAGGAGGCACAGGCTTGTGCTCCTCCCTGCATGGAGGCTCGTCAGGAGCTAATGCGATACGACAATCTCAACCAGCACATAAAATTGCAACAGGATGTCAAGGAAACTATTGCCAAGGCTGGAAAAAAGGAAAACAAAAACAAAAAGAAAAAAAAAATTTCAATATCCTATTGTGGCCTCTCTCCAGCCCTATAACCTGCTGAGAACTAGGCTTTAAAATGCTGTACGAGCCAATCCCTCTGAACTTTGACTTCTATTTGGAGGCACTGGTTTTGTTCTTTTTTTATTATTATTATTATTATTATTCAGCTATAAATAAGCTGAATTATGGGTCTTTTTGAGGGGGATGTGTGTCTGGAACACTAGATGGAAAAGCTCACGTTAATGCCCCGACAGTTTGTTCAGGCAGTAAAAGGTAATTGCATGTAACACCACAAAGGTTGTGCAATCCCCAACACACAGAACCTTGCTCCACACAAATCACTGGAATTAGACAAGAGAGAGGATATACTCCTCGGAGGTGCCAGATTTTGTCCTGCCAGTTTTATCCTTTATACTTACCTCACAAATACCTTTCTAATTTATTATTATTGTTCTGTTTCTGGCTGTCTTTGGGGCCAAACTGGAGAAACGAAAGCACTATAAAAATGGTTCATCCTGGTAAACATTCCCATTTCAGCAGCTGCTTAAAACAGTCACAGTGTAGCCTCACAGCTATCTCCTCCACCCCTCCCCTCCCTCCCCCACCTCCCCATTTCATCAGCAACAGCACCAGTTCAGTGCAAGAAATGAAATTTTAAAAGATCTAATTTGTGCATGTGTGATTTTATTGGGTGATTTCACAGCCAAGCCAAAAGGGAGAAGGCAAGTTAACAAAGAAATCCCATTTCCCAAAAGAAAGGCTTATGTTCCTGATCACGCAAATGCAACAACAGTAATGGATGTGCCTAAGCCAACGTGATAAAGCACTGGAGAAGTTCCAGCCAAAAAAGATATCAGTAAGCTGAAAGGACAGACTGCAAGAGTTGGGGCTGTTCAGTTCGGAGAAGAGGAGGTTCCCAGGTGACCTTATTGTGGCCTTCTAGTATGTGAAGGAGGCCTACAAAAAAGCTGGGAAGTGACTTTTTAGGCTATCAGGTAGTGACAGGATTAGGGGGAATGGAGCAAAGCTGCAGGTGGGGAGATTCAGATTGGACATTAGGAGGAAGTTCTTCACCACAAGAGTGGTGAGGCCCTGGAACGGGTTGCCCACAGGGATGGTTGGGGCCACATCCCTGGAGGTGTTTGCAGCCAGGCTGGATGAGGCTCTGTCCAGCCTGATCTAGGGTAGGGTGTCCCTGGGCATGGCAGGGGGGTTGGAACTACATGATCCTTGTGGTCCCTTCCAACCCTGACTGATTCTATGATTCTATGAAGCTATGAAGTTTTATTCTGTTTTGAAAAAATATCTAATGCTTTCTGCTTCCTTTGGAATTTTACACCATTCTCATTTCCTTCTAAGAGCCTGAAAGATGCTTTAGCTAGAAGGTCCCCAGGAGGTGTCCTGCAGGGAGAGGACAGCTTCTGCACCATACCTGAACTCTCCCCTGTTCCTCACGAGTGAGTGACACCACTGGGGAGAGGGCAGATGCTCCTGATCTGCCTAAACACTAGCCTTTGCCTTCAAGTGCAACAAGCAAATACAGACCCCTCCTCTCCTCTTGTCAGCCAGACAACCCCAGCTGGACTGGCCCCAAAAGTGAGAACAACCTACTTAATAGACAGCTGAGCCAGGTGGCTGAATATATGGGAGAGAAATCATTTCCAAGTTGCGTGCCAAGCTCATGTTCCCTACAGTGGGGCCTCATCTTGTGTTGGGGAAGAGTTAGGGCTCTGAATCGCAGTGTCATGGGATGCTTTGGGCAGAGAATTGACTGCTGTTGGCTGGAGCTGCTGAGAGACAGTGCTGATCTTGCTGTACCTCTGAAAACAGATCTGCACCTGCTATTAGCGTCAGCTTTGCCATCAAAATCTCATCCAAGGGTGTAAATAACTTATGAATACAAGAGATTTTGAAAAAAGACTCCCTTCCTCCTCCCTATCAGGGAACCAACCCAGACAAAGACTCCAAATCTTTCTGACCACTCAAAAGGCAAGATGGAGAGTTACAAGTATGAGAAAGAATCATAAAGTGGCTTAGGGTGGAAAGGACCTTAGAGATCATCTGCTCCAACCTCCTCACCATGAGCAGGGATGCCTCTGAACTAGACACAGCTGCTCAAGGTCTCATCCAGCCTGGCTTTGAATACCCCAAGAGAGGAGGCATCCACAAACTCCCTGGGCAAAGTATTCCAGAGTCTCACCAGCCTTGTACTGAAGAACTTCTTCCTAAGATCCAGTCTAAACCTGTTCTCCTTCAGCCTAAAACCACTCCCCCAGTCTCGTGACTGGGCATCATCCTGAAAAGTCTTTCTCCAGTCTTCCTGTAGGATCCCCTTCACATGCTGGAAGGCAGCTGTGAGGTCCCACCAGAGTCTTCTCTTCTCTAGGCTGAAAAATGCAGCTCCCTCAGCCTATCCTCATAGCAGCCCTTGGATCATCTTTATGGCCCTCCCAGACTCACTCTAACAGCTGTGTCCTTATTCAGAAGGAAACACCAAATAAACCCACATACATTTAACAACCATGCAGTGAAATCATGCAACAAATAACCTAGATTGCAAATATGGTCCAAGATCCAGGTGTAAATTAACCTGAGTGTACCTAAACGTGCCAGCTTCTCCACTCCTGTTCTTACTCTCCTTCTGTCTCCCACATGGGTTCCAGGCTTACTCTTGGTTTTGTTTTGCACCCGCTGCCCACAATCATGGCTGCAGTTGAAGGTGGTTTTTATTCTGTGACTGAAAGTATAAGGTGGCAATAGGAGATGTCATAAGTACAGATTTCAGAAACCATTTCAAACATCTTCATTCTGGGCTGTGATTTGGGCGGCTTGAAATTCAGCACCTGGGTTGCAAAGCAGTTCGACAATACCTCTACATTAATCTCCAGTCATTGTGATACCCAAAATCATCACACGCTTCTCAAAATCTCTGCCTATGAGTTTAAAGGAAGGGCCAAATGAAAACTCCCCATCTCCTCCAGGAGACAGGAAATTTGTCTCCAGTCAAAGCTGGAGGAGGGTGTGCATTGGGAAGAGATTCTTTCTGAAAGGGCTCACAAACTCTTTACAGGCAACAGGTTTTGGGATGCTGCTAAGAAGGAGCTAGGTAATGACAAGGCATAGACATAAAACCTACTTATACAGAGAATACATGTCCCAAAAGAGCAACAGCAGCTTCAGCTGTGTACACCTGCCAGGTTCACCTGGCTGTGGGCTTGAGGTCACTACACCACATGTTTTAGATCAGCTGTTTTCATACTGTACCCACAAGTGACATTTTGGTTCAAACTAGTTCCCATCTCGTGCCCAAACTGTCCTACTTGACAAGACACTTTGCTTATTCCCACCTCAGCCAAAGCAAAGCAGGCTCCAGCCTGTAAGTGACTGGGATAAGCGGAGAGACTCATCTGAGACAAGTCCCACTGTCAGTCCATGCAACACCACAAACACTTCCTAGTCAGTGTGATCCTGCTCCCACTGGGATGTTATTATTAGGTACTGGGCAGGATTTGTGCTGAACTCTCCTCAAAGACAGAGAGTTAAAGCCACTGGTTTGGCACAGGTGACCTTCAACTATCTCAAAATAAGCTAAAATAAAACCTGCCTTAGGGTTATGTCCCCGTTTACCTTGAACTCCGATGGCCTTGCCATCAGAGCTGCCGTTCCTCTCACTCCACGCCGCAGGGGCAAGGACACACATCCAACCTGTGAACTTCCTGCACCAAAAAATATTTGTGTTCCTTGAAGAGGAATATCACCTGGATGCCTGCTCTATCACTGCAGTGACCAAGAAGGAGCACGGCCCAGCAGGTTTGGCTCGTGTCACAGGGGGCAAGT
Source organism: Psilopogon haemacephalus (assembly GCA_013396835.1). Classification (NCBI taxonomy): domain Eukaryota; kingdom Metazoa; phylum Chordata; class Aves; order Piciformes; family Megalaimidae; genus Psilopogon; species Psilopogon haemacephalus. Next base: position 548,170 of record VWZI01017594.1, on the reverse strand, counting down.
TAAAGGCTCAGCAAGGGGCTCAGGAATTGCCAAGATGTGAGAGAGGCAGTGGAAGAAGCGAGTGTCTGGCCAGCTCTCGCATCAGTGTGTGCTGGCTCCGACCTTCCCGCTGGCAGCCTTTATGTGCCAACTTGAATTTCCTCATCCCACTCCTCTTGTTTCAGTTCTCCGGTCAGGGCATGAAAAAGCCAAACAAACCCCAAGCGCCCAAGGCCTGTGACTGATGGCTCACTGCACAGAGCCTGCAGCCACCAGCCAAGGGCTGCTCTCGCCAAATCACTCACCAAGCCCACTGCTCTCGGTGTTCAGCTGCTCCTGGCCAGCGCACTCACAGAGGGCTACTTGCAGGAAACTCCTCAACAGAAAAATAAAAGGTACTTGTCACTGGCACCCTGACCGCTGCTGTTGTTTGCTTAACATGGCAAAACAGGGTAGAGATGATGCAGAAGGTGCAAATGAGCCATGGTACGTCGAGAGAAGCTCTCAAGAGAGAGACTTGGGCGTATTGATGGAGGAGGAGCTCACTGTGAGCAGGCACTGCCCTCACGCAGCCCAGAAGGCAAATCATGTCCTGGGCTGCATCAACAGGAGTGTGGCCAGCAGGGCAACCGTGGAGATTATGCCCCTGGGGTCCAGTGAGACCCCACACCAAATACTGTGTCCACTTCCGGTGTCTCCAGCATAAGGACACAGAGCTGTTGGAGCAAGTCCAGAGGAGGGCCACAAAGATAATCCAAGGGATGGAGCACCTCTGCTATGAGGGAGCTGGGCTTGTTCAGCCTGCAGAGAAGACTCTGGGGGGACCTCATAGATGCCTTCCAATACCTGAAGGAATCTTGTGGGAAGGTTGGAGAGGAATTTTTCCAAAGAGTGTCTAGCAATAGGACAAGAGGGAACGGTTTTAAGCTGAAGGAGAGCAAGGTTAGACTGGATCTTAGGAAGAAGTTCTTCAGTACAAGACTGATGAAACTCTGGAATGGTCTGCCCATGGGTTTTGTGGATGCCTCCTCCTTGAGAGTATTCAAAGCCAAGCTGGATGAGGCCTTGAGCAGCTGTGTCTAGTTGAAAGGTATCCCTGCCTGTGGTGGGGAGGTTGGAGCAGATGATCTCTAACTTCCCTACCAACATAATTCATTCTATGATTAGAAAATCAGGTGGGTACAAGGGTCCCTGGAAGGACACTTGGCTTTATCACCATGCACAGTTCAATCCTCTCAGCAACCACAAGTGGAGCAGAATTTCCAAGAGCTCTGATTGAGTTCAGCCCCATACACACTCAGATTTTCAGAAGCATGTGACACCAGACATATTGAGTCCTTCTGAAAACGTCAGCTGTCCAGCTGGGCCCCCAAATTAATTCTGAGCCCTGTTGGAACTAACCATTCAAGGCCAATAACCTGGTTTGGGGCTTGCTGGTGCCTCACAGTGGTCATCAGATGCAGGAGAGAAATGCAACCTTGAGTGTGAAAGACCTTATCCTCTGTCATCAGTGGAAATGCATTGCTCTACAAACTTGCTTTCTAAATGGGCTTCCCTCCCACTGTACCCCAAGTGGCACATGGCCTGAAACACAGATGGATCAGCACCAGCACAGACACAGCTGTAAGTAGATCACATATAACGGTGTTTCATTTTGCATTCCCAGCTTGCCAACAGATATTAGACCATGTGTCTGGTCGTGAGAGAGAGAACTTAAGCCCTGGAATAAGAGCTACAAAATTTGCCTCAGTATATGGCTGTGGAATAAGGGCCCCTAGGCAAGATCAAGCTCCTGTGGTGGTTGACTGAAATGATTCATGTGAAGTCATGAACAAGCAGATGAGCATCTGAGCTGAACCAGAGCCCACATCTCTGAACCAGAGCCCACCAGCCCATGCTCACACTTGCTGCTCTGAAATTTATGGGATCATAGAATGGTTTAGGTTGAAAAAGACCTTTTGGATCAGCAAGTCCAACCATTCTCTAACTGTACCAAGGCTGGTGCTAAACTGTGTCACTCAGCACCACACCTCTGCCTCTTTTAAGCACCTCCAGGGATGGGGATTCCACCACCTCCCTGAGGAGCCTCAGCCTCACCTGTTTCTTGTGGCTGGGATGTTTACCTCACTGCTTTGACTGCTGTCTGAAATGGTGATATGGCAGAGTTTGTACCAAGCAAATAGCCTGAGAAAGCCAGGCTTAGTGAAAACCTTTCACCTATGTAAAGCCACCAAAGCACAGAGAGAACCCAAGCCCACTCCTGCTGACACAGGCACTCTTCAGATAACTGGAAAATAAACAAAATACACCACAAAAAAAAGAGAAAAGGGTAGGGAAGCTCTGCTTTGAGACACTGCTGCTCTTAAGTTAACCAGCCAAAGCCAGTATCCACGGTTGCTTTCCTTCTTGCAACCATGCAAAATAACTACCTACTCCAGAAGAACCAGAGGGAAAACAGGCAGTCTGAACAGGCAGGCTTTTGCTATGTGTTTGATGAGTTTGCTTCTTACCACACCAAAAGGTTGCTGAGCAGTGTCAGGGTATTATGCACACACCTTTACACCCTGCAGTTGTGTCAAACAGAGCCTCAGCATGTCTGCATTGCAGCATTTCTAGTGCAAGTGGCTGCAAGCTTAACATCTTCCCCAGAGATTATTCACAGACACACAGATTGCACCTGGCTGGAAGGCATCCTCAAGGGGCATCTTGTCCAATCGCCCTGCACCCAATAGGGACACCTACAAATAGATCAGTCTGCCCAGGGCCACTCTGGGCAACCTGTTCCAGTATTTTACCACCTTCATCGTAAAGAACTTCCTCCTAATGTGCAACCTAAATCTACCCTGCTCCAGTTTCAGATCATTGCCCCTCACCCTACCTCAAAGATAAAAGACCTCAGGTTATGTAAGTACCCAGAACATTTCTCTTCCAGAAATAAAATAGGTTGCATATTCCTCCCACTCCCTGTGATCTAGAAGGCCCAAGTTCTGCTCACTGAGAAGTCCCAAGGCAAGTTCTAAGCACAAGGTTCCACGGGGAGCACACACATGTGTGATCACAGACTTACTATGGTGCTCATCACCATGTGCAAATCAGCTCAAGCATTTGCTGCTCCCACGTCTGCTGCAGCCTCCCCCTGCAGCCAGGCAGGTCCTGTAAGCATGGCTTTGAAGGAAAAGCTCATTCATTCCTCAGCATCACTCTTTTTCTAGCTGGCCACACAGGCCTCAGTTTGGGATTATTTTCCTTTCTGCTCTTGCCCTGGAGATATGATTTTTCACCCCGTTCCACTTCTCCTTCCCCCCCTGCCAAGGCACCCAGTGTAGGCATTCACCAAAACATGATTTTTACCAAAATAGCATCTGACCTTTCTTGCCTTCCAGACCACAGCTCTTTCCTCTTCAGGCATCATCAGCAGTGGGCATGCAGTAGCTGTTCCACAGAGCAGTAAGGATGCTGCTAGTGAAAAGACAACAGTTTTTCAAAGCACAGTATAACACACACACACTCCAAACCTGTGCTTTGTCACATCTCCAGCAGCACTGCTAAGTGCAACCTGAAATCAGAGCTGGGAAGAAGTGAGGACCAGTGCAGTCCAATAAGAGGTTGAACCTGCAGCACGGGATGTCCTCTTTCCTTAACAAATACACAGATACCTCAGTCCTGGGATCCAGCCTGGCACCCAGCCTGCTTAACCACACGCTTGCTGAAAAAAAAGAGGAGAAAAACATCTCCCATGAGAACACAACCACTTCCACACTAATCATTTTCTAAGTCCTGCTCAGAATTAAACTCCCTGGCATAAGGTCATCAACTTCTAATGTTCCTTCCCAGTCCATTAGTCCAGCAGCTGGCCCTACAAACCTGCCATATGTACTCAATGTGGTGCTGACCCAAACATGCAGCAGCTGCCTGCTGCCCTGCCCTGCTCTTTCAGCTGGTCCCTGATTCCATCAAGCCTTCCCAGTTCTTGAGAGGATGTACCATGGCTGTTGCTGTGGCAGACCACTAAGGAGCACACTGCCTGGTCCTCTGTGTCTTTCCCTTCTCAGCCTGAGCCAGGCAGTTTGTCCTTCCTCAGCATTACTAGAAACTAAAATATCACGGCGTGTGTGGGGGCAGGAAGCACATCTTTGTGGCAGCATTTGCTCCCTCACCGTGCCTGCCTAGGCTCTTCCCTCCAGTGTTCACTTGTGTCTTGGGCTTTTCACTTGTGAATCTGCAAACTTTTGCCAGTCTTTGGTACCAATGAAGAGACAGAAACAGGTGGAGACACCGTGGAGGTGCAAGTAGAATACATCAATTGCTCTATAAGCGTACAGCTGAAACACCAGCATAAGGGGATCATGGCCAAAGGAAAGCTTTGCTGCAGACACTGGTGGCACAAAGGGTGCCACAGAGCACTGATCCTGCCACAGACTTTATCAAAGGTGTAAACTGCTCTTCTCCTCCTTAGCTATGAACAGGGACAGGACTTCCTTTTCGCCACCCTGTTTTGGCCTTCTTTGTCCAGAAAACTCTGCTTACTCAGGTACAGTCAGGTTTTATTAAACTATGGTTTAGCAACAGACTTTGTCATGTTGGGCTGATGGTTGGACTCAGTGATCTGAAAGGTCCTTTCTAGCCTAAATGATTCCATGATTCTACATTCCTACAGCACATACAAACTCAGCACTTGCTTCACTTTCCAGACTCCCTGTGATTGTGTTCTCTAAGCTAAAAGGTTGGAGTCCACAGCTAGAGATGGACCAGAAGACTCAAGCAAACCCCAGGCTAGAGAGAACTCCCCAGCTGAAGCTGTGCAAACCAACATGTCAAGACAGCAGAAAGTCTTGGGAGGGTGGCAAAATTAATCTTTTCCCAAGCAAAACATTTTTATTCACTTGATAACCAGCAACATTTTGTTCCAACAGGAGGCAAGACTCCAGGCTAGACAAGGGGGAATGGCAGCTCTCTGTCCAAAGTGCAGGGCTTTCTCCTCCTCTGCTTTGCTGGGTTTGTTTTTTTGACAACAGGATTGAGCTCACTTGGAAGCCTTTGCTGGGCTGGTGCTGGGGAGTTTCACCTATAGCAGCGTGCACTGCTCTGTGCTCTAAAAAATATTTCCATATGCTAAAGGAATGCAAATGGCTGCCAAAGAAAGTGGCTGCTACAGCAGCAGGCTCGGGTTGGTTTTGAAGGGAAAAAGTGCTGCAGAAACGAGGTATCCACAGAGGTGCACTAAAGCAACACTAACTGCAGTGACCTGGAGATGACCTAGACCTCCTCATATTACAAAAATGAAAAGGGAGTTAGAAAATCTGAGGCCAATTAGGTGCTTTTTTTTTTCTTTCTTTCTTTTTCTTTTCGTGGGTTTTTGGTGTTTTTTTTTTTTCCTGGAGACATGATGAAATTTCCTGAAATGAAAACTTTAGCAAATTCTATAAAATACTTCTAGCTTTGGTGGAAAAATAAATTATTGCCTTTTTATCTCCTCATTCCTGAGGCACAGAACTGGCCCACTTCTGTTTGTGCAGATGGATTGGAGGGAAAACACCCAAAGAAGGTCCAAGTGGTGAGATTCTTGGCACGAGCAATTAAGTGTGAAGTTATTCTCAGGGCTGCCTACTTGTTATTGCAGCAGGAATCATTAAGATTATATGGAAAGATATTGTCTGGGAAAAAGTGTGAAGTAAGGATTATATGTCCTGAAATGCGATTAGGGAGCAAAGCATCGCCTGTCCCCATCAGGGGCTCTCAGCACCAGCAGCACAGAGGTGGCCACGCTCAGGTGGCTCCCAGGACACTTTGCCTTTTGGTCTGAGCTTCACTTTTGAATCACACCCATCAACCAGAGACAAAAGCAGGAGCCATCATCGAAGAGAAGGTTGTCTCTTCACTGTCCTCCAGTGTGCTTCAGATTCACTTGTCTCCATCCCAAAGCATCTTCACGGCAATAGGCAGCTTCGAGGGGGTTTGAGGTGCTGCAGAGCATCATTCAAAGAATGAGCAGGCAGAAGCTGGTCCCAGAGAAGGGTCTGGTGTTCAGCAGCTTCCCATCATCACAGCCAAGCAGAGGTGGGTGTGGTGGCTCAGTCTCCTGTTGAGCACATCCCACATTAGCTTTCTCAGGGAGAGCCACAGCTCTGTCTGGCCCATATGGGCTGCTCAGCAGTGTCAGGACACCCCAGGCAGCAGCTACGGTTTGGGAGGAGACCTGCCTCTGTCCTTGGCTCACAGCTGAAGAGGTGCTTCTCTGTGTGGGGGTAACCTTCTCAATGAGGACACAGCCATGGCTCCCATGGGATGTACACCAGCAAGTGTAGCCTCTCTGTTGCCCTGTAGATGGATGAGTTCCCCATCAGCCAGTACTAGGTTCCAGTGTCAAAATGGTGGGGCAGAAGAGGGCTGCTGTCCCTACACCAACTTTGCAGACTTCCATTTCCCAAGTAAGACATGAGCAGATTGGGAGGGACAGAAGAGCTGGCTGAGCCCCATGCATAGCACAAGCTCTAATGCAGAGCCCAGGAACACCACTTTCAACTCTTCACTCACATCTGTCACCAGTGCCACCATTCCAGGCAGTAGTTTTCTCTACCTTTCCCTTGCTAAACACAACAGCTCCCTTCTTCCTGAAAACAGATATCTACAGCACAGTGTAATAAAGTCCTAGATCTCAAGGCCAGCACAGCTCCAGCTGATGCCCAGCATTTGGAACAAGGTCCCTCATGATGGACAGGCTCCATGAAAACCGAGAGCCCCATGCTCCTAAAGCTGTTCTTCACAGCCCAGATGAACACAGCACAGAGTGGTCAGTGATGGGCTTTGAACCTCTGGGCCCTGCTGATGTACATCTGCCCCTGCCTTGGACGTCTGGGACCACCAGATGTGTGCCCCACAGATTAGATTTAGCTCACGAGGCAAAGGCTCTGCCCCAGCCAGCCACTGTGGCTGTCCATTGCCTTCTCCATCCAGGAGGTGCTGAGCAAGAACAAATGGGTGCACTCGGAACAGATGAGACACCTCTGCAAAGCAAACTTCCCTCACCTTGCTCCTGACACTGCTACTGTGATGCTTTTCCATCTCCATGCCCACTTCCCTCTTCTCTTTTGTCTGCAGTCCAGGATGAAATGGGGAGGGGCTGCAGGGAGGGGTGGGGTGTCATGCCAAGGAGCAGCAGGATGCAGATTAGCAAATACGAAATGTCCTCAGCAGGCCAAGGCCTCCTGCCCCTCTACGCCTACATCTCTGTAAGCCCAAGGCTCCAACAGCAAATCAGTAAAGCTGTTTTCTCTCCCAGCCAAGGGGGAGTAGAGGACTGGGGCCACACCACCCTGGCCACTTCCCCTCACCTCTTTTCCTTGCACAGCGCAATCACATTCAAGAGAGAAATGTTTGTGTCTCCGTCCAAATGCTGGTGGTTTGGACCTCTCCTTCCACAGCCCCAGCCTCATGGCATCTGCTGTGGAGTATGACAAGGGTTTGCAAGCTGGCCAGGAGCATGTGCCGAGATAAACGGATGCCTACAAGGGCTGGGGAGGAGCCGGCAGGATGCCTTTGCCTCGTGCTTGCCAAACCAGCCCAGGGGATTTGGAGTCAAAGATGTCTGTGCCAACTGCTCCAAGAGCCTTCTTTCCATCAGCTCCTCCACACAGGATTTGGAGTCAAAGATGTCTGTGCCAACTGCTCCAAAAGCCTTCTCTCCATCAGCTCCTCCACACAGGAGTTGGAGTCAAAGATGTCTGTGCCAAGTGCTCCAAGGGCCTTCTCTCCATCAGCTCCTGCACACCACCTCCAAGGAGGTGCTGCTATGCAGACATGCTTGCTGCAGGGTGAGAGGGCAGCCACATGCAAAACTCATCAGGAGCACTGTGTTTAGCCAGGAAAGACCTGCAAGATCATCGCATTCATCTGCTGGCAAGCAGCTTTCCTGTGCTGACACCAGAAATCCCACAGACAAGAAGCTGCATTCCTGGGACAGGGCTGGATTACCCACCCCCAGGGCTGCTCCAGCTTCACAGCTGCCATCAGACAGGAGGAAAGACAACACCGAGGAGAGGGTGGTTGAACTCCAAACCTCTCCAGATGTAGCCGTAACCAAATACTGTTCCCACAGTGCTGATGGTGCTCAGGCAAGAGCACGGAGCAGTGTTAGGTCATCATCAAAGAGAAGACAAAATGTGGTGGTTTCTGATGCTGGACTGGATGCATCCAATCATGTTGTGCAGAGATGCAGAAACCACACTGAAAAATATGGAATCTCTCTCGGGTCCAGCTGTAATTTTGACTTGTTAATCACAGAACCACAGAATGTTAGGGGTTGGAAGGGACCTCGAAACATCATCTAGTCCAATCCTCCTGCCAGAGCAGCATCACCTAGGGCAGGTCACACAGGGAAGCACCCAGGTGGGTTTTGAATGTCTCCAGGGAAGGAAACTCGACAACCTCTCTGGGCAGCCTGCTCCAGGGCATGTCATCCTCACAGTGAAAAAGGTTTTTTCCTTATATTTGTGTGAAATGAAATTACTATTTAGCCTATTCAAAAGTCATCTAAATGCTCCAGTTAAAGGGAAACCTTCTGAGAATAAAAATGTCCCACTTCAGGCAGTGCTGACAGCTTTTAGAGGGCACATATCACATCGGCTGATAGAAGCACTCAGGGAACCCCTCTGAGCCCAACCAACATCATCAAAAGGGCTCTAGACTTAAGGTTACGTCCTTCACCCTGCTACACTGCCTGGACTCAGCCCCAACTCGGTCTTCAGCTGTAGACATGGGTAATTTTTGTTGATTTTTGTCACCTTATGCCCTGAATTCCAGCTTTTTGTCAATAAAAACCTCTCCAGGCAAACAAAAGGCGTTTGGGGAGAAGGCGAGCGGCGCCGCGCAGCCGCAGCCTCCCGCGGCACTGCTTTTGCCTGGAATGCAACTGATGAACAACTGCCTGCCTCCCGCTCCAGCACCACGGAGCACAGCGCGAATGCTTCCACAGCATCCAGGGAAAAGCTGAAGCTTGGAAAAGCTATCGAATGCTTCAGCTCTCCTCACTCCTGAGCAGCGGCACGGGGAGGCTGCAGGCGCAGGGCTCGCACCTGCCGCAGGAGCAGGAGCAGGAGCAGTGCTCGCACCCGCCGCAGGCGCAGGGCTCGAACCCGCAGCAGGATCAGGGCTCGAACCCGCCGCAGGAGCAGGGCTCGAACCCGCCGCAGGCGCAGGGCTCGAACCCGCCGCAGGCGCAGGGCTCGGACCCGCCGCAGGATCAGGGCTCGGACCCGCCGCAGGCGCAGGGCTCGAACCGGCCGCAGGATCAGGGCTCGAACCCGCCGCAGGATCAGGGCTCGAACCCGCCGCAGGATCAGGGCTCGAACCCGCCGCAGGATCAGGGCTCGGACCCGCCGCAGGAGCAGCCGCGAAAGCTGCGGCGGAGGCATAGAGCAGCACTTCGCTCGGCAAGCTGCACCTGCAGCATAAGACAACCCCACCGAGCCGTGGCACAGCGACACCAAGGCAGCGTTCGAGCTGTGGCACAGCGACACCAAGGCAGCGTTAGCATCCCCAGGGGCTGCCGTTCCACCACAGCAATGAGCACAGCCCGGTTCCGAGCAGTTCAGCTGGTGTGGCACATGGTGCTTTTCACCACCACCTCTGCTGCTGGAGCAGCACACGTTGAAGAGAGGGATGTGCTCCTGCGGGCTGGGTCTGGACTGGGGTTGGTAGGAAAAGCTCGGGTGGGGTGGTATGGAGAATAAGATCTTCCCTGAACTTAGTTTTTGCATTATTCCTATGCTCATTCTTTGGAAGTTGGTGCCAAAGCTCCCTGTGGCACTCAGGAAGGGTGGAGCAGTGTCCACAACACTCCTTCGCTTCTGGGCATCCCTTAGGATGTCCTCCCCACGCACTCTGCCAGCGCTGCCACATTGTTTAATCAGGCTGGAAGCTTTTGGCTGTCAGAAATCCACTGCCCAGACCACTACACACCTTGAAAATAAGGACTAAGGCCTTCATCGTGTTCCAAGGGGATGGCGTGGTTGGTGCTGTAAAAACACAGATGCTGAAGGCATGAATCTGAACTCACTCCCTTGGAAAAGTGCTGAGAACTCAGTCCTGTGACCTGCTTCCCACATGAAGCAGGTGGCTCCCGTGGGAAATTCAGCCTCTCTCAGGGCTAAGCTGAAAGGTGCAGCATATGGAACTGCAGAAGGCACTGGCTCCACCAGTCCCAGAATTTCCTTCCAGCTGCAAAGAGTCAAATTCTAAAACCTCATTACAATTTTCATTTGGATTTTGCTTGCTTGGGTTTTGTTTTTCCAAAATACAGGAGGATTTCGCCAACCATATTAGAGAAGCATATTTCCTGTAAGCTAACAGCAACAGATCAACTTCAGTGAAGCTATTAAAGAAATGAGAACAAACCCAGAAGATGGAATTTTGAATCCTTTTGTGACCTTGTGTCCATGTTACTCTTCACCTGCAGGAAACAAGTGAGCACTGTGGGGAGCACAGGAAGGAGCAGCAGCAACTGGAGAAGCATCTTCCTATGGATGCAGGTAGGATGGAGCCCAGCAGATCAACTTCTCCAGCTAAGAGCTGGGTGAGCAGTATGGCATGAATCAGCCCTTACAGAAAGAGGAGGAAGTTCTTCACCACGAGAGTGGTGAGAGCCTGGAAAGGGTTGCCTAGGGGAATGGTTGGGGCCACATCCCTGGAGGTATTTAAGGCCAGGCTGGATGAGGCTCTGTCCAGCCTAATCTAGGGTAGAGTGTCCCTGCCCATGGCAAGGGAGTTGGAACTAGAAGATCCTTGTGGTCCCTTCCGACCCTGACTGATTCTATGAAGGTCAGAAACATCCCAGAGGCAAATCCCTTTAAAGCTCCCAGTCTAAGCCCCAATGGCTGCTGGCTGGGGATTAACTGCTGCAGGGAGAGCTTAAGAGAAGAGAAAGCCTCTTAGCTGCTCACCACAACCTGCCCCAAAGAAATAGCATCACAAAACTAAGAGCCACAGGGGACCCCTCAGACAGGCTGTTCTGCTGCTGAAAACCAAACCAGGGGCGTTCACAGCAGCTCCTCCCCCACCTCCTCTGAGCAGCAGCTCACTCAGCTGAAAAACAAACACATGCACCCCCACCAGCCCGAGCTGCTCATGAAACCCTCAGAGGCGGAAAGACCATCTCCTTTTCACCGGTTTTCAATCACGAGAGCACTCCTCCTTCAAAACCATCCCCATCTGCAAGATTTAACGAGCAGGCACACAGACTGCTCGCCAGTTCCCGGACCTGAGCAGGCACAGCCCTGCCACTGAGAGCTGGGGAACGCCAGCCCCATTTTGAGGCCTGCAGAGTTCCCACAGCTGTTTGAAAGTGCTGCTCAGGGCATCCCAAAACCTTGAGCCTGAGGAGGTCGCATCAGTCCTCAGAGGAAAGCTCAGGGCACTGGGCTGAGCACTGTGCACCCCACAGCTCAACCCCTGCCTTCCAGGGAGCTGCTGTAGAAGCACTCAGGTTTCTGTAAGAAACTCAAGAATTCAGGGTGAAAGAGTTCACTGCGTGGACATTAAGAGGGTAAAGCTGGTGGCAGTAGGCCAGAGGACCTGGAAGCACATTCCGTGTCCGTGCACAATGCTTCTCTTCTTGTTTGCCACTTTTTGTCCTATCGAGACTTCAGGAATCTCCCCAGGTGAGGTGAGAACACCTGAGGGCGGCCAAGGGCTGTGTCATACATGACACTGGGTGGCAGTGCAGCTCGGGCCTGAGCCACCAGCAGTGGGGAGAAACCGAGCCCTCCCCTGCACCATGCACCCCAAAGTGCTGCCGAGTTTGGGTGCTGAACCTGCTGCCTTGCTTTACCTTTGCTTTCTTCTCCTCAAGGCAGAGATTTGGCTGTGGCAGAGGCACCTTTCCTTTCGGCAGACTCTCCACCAGAGGGCTGTGCCAGCTCAGGAGCGGCCTCTGAGGCTCCAGGGACATCCAACAATCTCTTCCCGCCCAAAGCGCAGGCACTGCCTCTGCCCATTGCCTGGCCAGGAGGCTCAGCCCACAAAGCCAAAGCCCTGGCTCCCAGCTCACCCATTCCTCTGGTATGGAAGTGCCTTTGCTTTCGGCAGACTCTCCACCAGAGGGCTGTGCCAGCTCAGGAGCAGCCTCTGAGGCTCCAGGGACACCCAACAATCTCTTCCCGCCCAAAGCGCAGGCACTCCCTCTGCCCATTGCCTGGCCAAGAGGCTCAGCCCACAAAGCCAAAGCCCTGGCTCCCAGCTCACCCATTCCTCAGGTATGGAAGTGCCAGCCCTTCTTGGTGGNCAAAGCCCTGGCTCCCAGCTCACCCATTCCTCAGGTATGGAAGTGCACTACCTCTGCCCATTGCCTGGCCAGGAGGCTCAGCCCACAAAGCCAAAGCCCTGGCTCCCAGCTCACCCATTCCTCAGGTATGGAAGTGCACTACCTCTGCCCATTGCCTGGCCAGGAGGCTCAGCCCACAAAGCCAAAGCCCTGGCTCCCAGCTCACCCATTCCTCAGGTATGGAAGTGCCAGCCCTTCTTGGTGGAAGACTTCCAGAAGAAAACCCAAGCCTTTCTTCTGAGCATGATGTGTTCAAAAAAANAAAAAAAAAAAAAAAAAAAAAAAAAAGGAAAAGAAAATAGAAAATGTTCAAGCGTGGAACAAAAAACAGTCAGGAGATACAAACTCATCTCGCTGTATTTGCACTGGCCTGTGCCAAGGAAAAGATGAAATTGCAACTCTTTCAATCCTTCAGACAGGGAAACCTGTTTCTGCTTCAGCCTGAGACCCGTCTCCAGATAAAAAAGAGACCACCCAGAGTGGGGCTAGGCTGGGCAGTTTCCAGCCTGGGACAGCTCAGCCACCCGGCCTGAGCAGCTGGGCATGAGGGGAGCTGCTCCTCACCAACACATCCTGCAGGGGAACCTTAAACACACAGTGAGAACATTTCACAGCTCGTTCTCCCTGACCAGAGGGGAAATGTCTCCCCAGAGCTGGTGCTCGCCCTCGTCCATCTTCTCCTCCTCTTGGCACATGTGGCCACTGCTGTTCATGGAGCCTTTCCAGCAAGTATCAAGAGTAAATCTCCCAAAAATCACCTCTTGCACTTTTCCAGAAGTTGCTGTTTCGGATCCCCCCCAGATACTTCTGGCCTGTGCACACAGCAGCTCCATGCTGCAGCTGAGCAGCTCTCTGGAGAGCAGTGGCTGTCTCCAGTAGGCACTGGCACTGGGAGCACCCAACCCTGGGTGCAGGTAAGGTGGTGGGTGCCAAGCACACAGAAGGCTCCATGAGAGGTTCCTCTGCAGTGCAAGAAGTTTGCACCACCTTGATCCAAATCCATTTGCTCTCACCAGGGCACTTCCAGCCCTGGAGGCTCACAGAAGGGCCAAGAGAGAGAATCTGCTGCTGCTTTTGCACAGGAAGGTTTTGTGGTGCTCCCTGCAGACGTCTGCTCTACACACTTGGCTGCAAAGCCTCGGGAGGAAAGGCCAAGATGTCATTGCAGGTGCTTCCTTGGTTCAGAGCCTTTGAAATAGCTCTTCATAGCAGTACAAGTGATTCCAGAGTCACCTGGCTGCCAGCACTCCATTCCTGCTCTGCTAGGAGTGGTCAGAGGATATTGTGCAGAAAAGCACAAGGAATTCTTACAGAAACATGGAGCTAAGGATGCTTGTAGGGATGCTTGCTGGACTGAGGAGATAGGGACTTCAGAACACTTGCCCCTGCCTGGAAGTGAGCTGGCACAAAACAGGACAAATGAGTGGCACAGCTCCTAACAGATGACATCATTTCCCCCAACACGGGGCCCTGAGGGGCCTCACATGCCTCACTGTTTCATTTCTAAGCACAAATCCTCTCCCATCGCCTGGTTACCAGAAGAGATCAGCAGTTAGGCCCAAGAGGACCGGGAGCTGCCCCACTCCCCCTTCCTCGGGGGTGTTAGCAGAGCAAAGGCTCCTGCTGCTGTACCACAAGGAGCAGGGCAAACCCCAACCCACCACACAGCTAATGGCCAGGGCTGCATCAGCCTCTTGCAACCTGAGAGCGCTGCACTGCCTCTTTCCCTAACCAGCGCCAGATGGTCCCCGGACCAGCCCTCACTCGCCCGCACGCCCTCAGGGCGTTTCACAGCACCTCGCTTCTATCACACCCAGGGCAGCAAATCGCTCCCAAGCCCTGGTGAGAGTCAAAAGGGGCCCCAGACCACACCAGAATGGGTGGGAGCACCCACAGAGAGCTGCCTCCACGACTTCGCTGTGAAGTCCTCTGGTGGGAATTAACAGATGATTGTTAAATAAGCTACAACTGCAAGGGGAAAAACCCAACAAAACAACTGAAGCCCAAGGCCACCCAGGCAAGTTTATACTCCAGATTTCAGCAGATAGCTCACAGAGCTTGGATGGCTTTTTTGGGCAGAAATACTCAGCAGGACACTCACAACCCCTTGGTTCTAGGAGGTTCATTTTCAGCGTGCACTTCTAACAGAAAGTGATGAGATTTTAGTGGCTTTGCTCTCCCTGAAGCTGCAGCCTGAGCAGCAGCAACAGTGCTTCAAAAATGACTTATCCAGGGCCAGAGTGGGCCAGGGATAAAAAGTCATTCAGAGAGATCCTGAAGTCTGAACTCATCAGCACTTAGCCAGAACACTGCCCAGGTTCTTAGCACCATTTACAGCTCCTTTAAAATCATTTCAGGTCAGAGCTTCCAAACTTACCAAAAAGATCACTTTCCAGAGCAGGTGACTGGTGAGGCCCACAGGCAGCACACAAAGCCAGCTCAAGCACTGCAGGGACTTTGAAGGACAATGCTTTAGCAAGACATTTTCACCCCTTGCTGCCCTTGCACCTGGGTCCTGACAAGCCAGCAAGATCCTGGTCAGTCTTCTGCTGCTGGCATGAAGCAGCAAGAGAGGATCTGCACAGTCCATCATTTCTGGTCTGATGGTTCAGAGGCAAACTGGAGCAACTCGTGAAGTGGGCAGCAGCAACTTCACAAATCATTTAAAAGCAAACTCAACTCACAAACAGAGCTGATAGGCATGGGGATAGAAGGCAAGGATGAGAACTTGGACTCTTTCTCACCAGTCACATCAGAGTCACAAAATTACAAAATGATAGGTGTTGGAAAGGATCTCTGGAGATCATCCAGTCCAACCCCCCTGCCAGAACATGTCCATCTAGAGCAGGTTTCACAGAACACAGTGTCCAAGTCGGCTTTGAATGACTCCAGGGATGCAGACACCACCACCTCTCCAAGCAGCCCATTCCAGTGCTCTACCACCCTCAAAACAAGAGGCTGCTCCTGATGTTTAGATGGAACTTCCTATGTTCAAGTCTGTGCATGCCTTCTCACTGGGCACCACTGAAAACAGATTGGCCCCATCCTCCTGTCACCCAGTACTGATCAGCATTGACGAGATCCTCCCCCAGTCTTCTCCAAGCTAAAAAGCCCCAAGTCCCTCACAGACATTCTTAGGGTAGATGTTCTAACGCCCTGATCATCTTTGTAAGCCTTTGCTGTACCCTCTCGAGCTCTTTCCTGTCCTTGAGCTGGGAAAGCCAGAACTGGACATAGGACTCCAGATGAGGCCTCTCCAGGGCAGAGAAAACCGAGGAAGCTTTTCTGGAGATAGAAGCAGCACTAGAAGACCTCTGCAGGGGGCTCAGGGCATGAATGGGATTGTCTTAGCAAACATGGGAACATTTGACGCTCTGGATAAAGTGAGAACCAAGCTTTCTTGTGAGGTCTCTGCTGATGTGACACAGACAGGAGGAGCTGTGCCTCTCAGATGGCTGAACCAGCTCAGCTCTGACCTTCACCACATCCCTCCCAAGGCCTGCAGTAACAGAAGGATAAAAGCCATCTCAGAACCGCACATACCTGTGCAGCTGGGCCGCAGCAGACATGCTTTGAGCTCAAAACGCCTTGGCCCAGTAACTTCATGCCCAGATGCTGCTGAGCAACCAGGGAAAGGCACTGCCAGCACCAGCACCCAGCCTGAGGGAAGCTGGACAGCACCAGCCCCTGGTGACCAGCGCACAGCACCGACATCACTTAGCCACTTCTTCGACAGATTTAAGTTCAAACTTCTTTTTTTTTATTATTAAGCACATTCCACAGTACAAAGCTTTAGATCATGAACAATATCTGTACAATTTAACAGTTCCAAGAAGCTGTTCATACACCAACTTTCCAAACAGATAATTGGCAAACATAATTACAAGTTAGAGTTAGACTATCCCAGTGCTTCGAAACATTAATATCGCAGTAATGTACAGTTGCTCAATTATGGTTAGCAAAACAAAGTCCAGGGTGCAGCCAGGATCACTACCATGAATCCCAGGAGCCACGTTCCTTGGGTGCCAATCACAAAAGTCCACTGCTATGTTACACAAAGCACAAAAGTTTCGACTGCATGTTCAATACCATCACCTCCCAAGTTAAAAACAGGAATTTCAACCTTACACATGCATTTAAGAGAAGGACTCCGCTCTTTGGAAACAGAGAAACCTTTTGGTTGGTTGTTTGTTTTTTCTTCAGGGCTGCGACAGATTTTTTTTTTTCTTTCTTTCTTCTTAAACAGTTTAATATTAAAGCTATTAGATGAGAAGGGTAAAAGTAAGACACTTCACGAACTACTGCCAAGCTTACCAAAAAAAGGTGATCTGCTAGATCACACTCTGGAGCGTGCCTGTCATCTTCAGAACTTCGTCACATTCAGTCATCTCCATGAAATAAATACCGTCAGAGGAACGTGTAAGCGGGAGTTTAGGTTCAACACTGATCCCAACACCTCTCTCAACGTGAAGAGGAGGAAGCCTTAAGTCACTCTCCTGCAAGGGGCTGGTAACACCTCGGTGAGCACTCTCCCTGGATTTGCTGGAGACAGAGGTGATGTGTCCCACCGGTACTGCCCCCTCGGCAGCCGGGCACGGCTCACCCTTCTGACCCGAAAAGGGAAAGCACAAACCCAAGAAAGTGCTGCCAGATGGGGAAAACACAAATGAACAAAAACCCAACAAAACCCAAAAAGCAAAATAAACCCACAAGGGTACAAAGGAGCAGAGGAACGAGGATACGTTTCTGTGCCAGGAAAACCGGCTGAGTTCACACCGCGCTTGGCTGGAGCACTGAAGGGAAGCCACCACCACATGCAGCTGATGCAGGTGAAACACCCACGTCTGCACTGATCCACATCCCACTCTGGCAGCAGAAAAATGCAGCAGCGTTTGTGTCACCACGTAAATTAGAGGGGACACCACGCCAGTGTCAGGAGACACTGCTGGGACCTCCTAAGCAAAGCATGCCAATGAAGAGTAACGGTGACCAGGACATCGTAACACAGTCACAGCTGCCAGCTACAGACCGTCAGCATGGGAACCAGAGCGTTGACTTGAGGCACCTCCACTCCACCACACCAAAGTGTTACAGATCAAACATAAATAACTCGAACTTTGGCCCATGGTGTCTTCTCCACTGAGCAGCCAAACTAATGCTAGAGAAGGACATCAGCAGTCACCCTGCTGGTGTTGGAAGGAAAGACATCTGTAAATACTGCGGCACAAAAATATAAGATACAGAACATAAATTAAACACATTTTTAATTCTTAAAAAGTTTAGAAATTACAGTTTAAAATATGTCGTTCCCATTTAAAAAAAAAAAAAAAAGTCCTAAGGAATACTGAAAACCTCTTTCTGCAGAGAACAGGTCTGGGTGACTCACAGGAACCCCTGCAGTGTCAGGAGTGAGAAGATCCTGCTGCCAAGTGCCACCAGGTTTGGCATTGGTGTGTAGTGTCAGGGGGTCCCGAGCCAGCCCCAGAGGCTGCGCTGTTATATGTACATCATATCTACATGCTCACAGAGGGCTGGAAACGAGGCAAGCACAGGTGGGGAGCCTTTGCTCTACCAAACGCCAGGAAGCGTGGGACGGCTGGAGTAGAGAGCACGGGGTCAAGGGAGAAGACAGTGCTGTTACACAACTAGTTCAGATAACCTAGCCTGAATTCATTACAGGGAATCTTTCATTTAAAAAGAAACTCTTGGTGCAGAAACAAGTAAACTGTCATCCAAAACAAAACAAAAAAAAAAAAAAAAGAGAAAAAAAATTGGTATTACTGAGCAATTCAGAAATATTTCTAAGAGTCCAAGGTATGCTCCTACCAAACCAACCAGGCTCTGGATCTGGCATGAGAGTAAAGTCTAAAGGACAACGGTGACTTGGAAAGCAAAGCTCTGTACATTCTGGGCATGTGTTTGGCACCCAAATTTCATTGGAGAATGTTTGTTGGTTGGTTGTTGTTGTTGGTTTGTTTGTTGTTTGTTTTTTTCCTTTGAAGTCAGACAAAAGTGCAAAGCAATATAAATTAGGCCAAGTCCTCTCTTGACTTCTGATTTATTTCTGAAAAACAAGCCATCAGAGTTCAGTTTCTACGGACAATTTACATGTGAAGCTTTGGATTTCTCACTGCAGGGAAGGGAAGGCTTCTGAAATTCATCTACTCGGAGTCAGTGAATTTGTAGTAAATTCAAAGACGACCACTGAGAGCAGGAAAGAGTAAGAAATTTAGATATAGAATTGTGCTGCTTTGCATCTAACACAGCATCTAGAACCAATTCTGACTTTAACTGTCAATCAACATCTTCAGGCATGTAGTAGCCAAAAATCCAGTAGTTCAGACTGTGAAACCCTGAAAAAGACAAAACAGAAGCTGAAGTGACAGAAGACACAAATCATAAAGCACCATTTGGTGACATCTGGAAGAGGTCAGCCCCACACCAACTTTTCACACTGCAGTATGAAACTAAAGGGGCAAAAAAAAACCTTTGAGGTTGCCACACTTCTGTGACATGCTAAGAATGTGCTTGCTGGTAAGCACCTCCCTTTGTGCCACAAGCTCTTCCTTCAAGAAGGTTTACACCAGCAACAGGACACTGCCTTTGTTGTGGAACATGGTCTGAATTCAGGTGAAGAGCAAAGTTCTCAATGGCACTAGCCCCTTGGGCTCACCTACAGCTCGGCAGTTTGCTTATGTGTAGTAAGAATCAAAACCCCTACTGGGGACTGTCAGGTGGAGCCCAAGCTGGTCTGTATCCATGCTGGATATATACTGTATGGTGAACTGCACACAGCAGCAAGAAGATGCTGCTTTCCTCTCCACACTGCAGAGGAGCCAGCTCAGCACAGGGTGCATTTCAGTTGCTTTAACACATCAGTTCTGAAGAAAGCAAACAAAAACCTCCAGCAGTTTTAGATTTCAGTTCCCTTTTTCAGCTGTATGATTTCAGCATAAGAGGGACATGGAAATGCTGGAGAGGGTCCAGAGGAGGCCAGATGATCAGAGTGCTGGAGCACTTCTCCTGTGGGGACAGCCTGGAGAAGAAAAGGCTCCAGAGAGACCTCAGAGTAGCCTTCCAGAATCTGAAAGGGGCCACAAGAAAGCCAGGAAGGGGCTTTTTACATGGGCTTGTACTGATAGGATGAGTAGGAATGGATTGAAACTTGAGGACAGCAGATTTAGAATGGAGATTAGGAAGAAATTCTTTACAATGAGAGTGGTGAGACACTGGAACAGGTTGCCCAGGGAGGCTGTGGATGCCCTGTCCCTGGAGGTGTTCAAGGCCAGGCTGGATGATGCCTTGAGCAACCTGGTCTAGTGGAAGGTGTCCCTGCCCATGGCAGGGGGTTGGAACTAGGTGATCTTTGAGGCCCCTTCCCACCTAAACCAGCATTATTAGCTTGGAGCCAGTGCAAGTTATTAGTGTAACTAAACCTGAACTATTGATTTTTTTTACCTGCCACACCACTTCCCCAAACCATTCTTTTGGCCTGGGGAGAAGCTCCCTCCTTCTGATGAGAAATTCCCACGAAAGGTTAAAACATCTTTAGGCACTTCCCCTTCACTTCCCTTCCCCCAGCCCAAGGCCTAGTGCCTAATACAAGAATATTAGACTATCATATGGTAACAATTTTTATCGTGTTACAATAAACAGGAGGAATTCAACAGAAAGCAATAAAACTCTGGCAGTCAACTGCCAGGACTGTCAGAAACCATCGGCTCTGAAGAGGCGTCACATTGCAAGCCTTGTGAAACAGTGCAGAGGGCTGCTGCAGACTGCACAAACCATCCTGTCTGAAGGCACAGAAACCGGTTTCATTAAATGTCACAGTGAAATATTAGCTGCTTGACCATGATTTTCTGTAGATTTATGGGTTCTGGCTTCTGAAGTCAGACAAACCTGTCAAAAAGTGACATCACAGCATCTCACCCCAGATAGGGAATCATTATTAAGGAACTGTCACTCCCAGCCCAACAGCTCCCAGGATATGGAGGTCTGCATGGCTTTGGTTGTACAGAATCACAGAATATTAGGGGTTGGAAGAGACCTCCAGAAATCATCGTGTGTGACTCTGCACACCAGCTCATCAGTGTCTGAGACTTCTTCCTAATGTCATGGGCCTAAGTGACACTAAGTAACTACAGGTTCAGAAGACAGCTTTTTGCTCTGATCCCATTACAACACAGCCAACAGATTCAAGTGTCATTCCCAGACAGGATGTTAACCTGCCTTGTTTTTCCTTTAAATGAACAGGAGTTCAGTTAGTAGGAAAAGCAGCCAATGCTTTCCCAAGGAACACTGACAGGCAAAAAAAAATTCATCTTTAAGAGCCAGTATCTCAAAGAAGCAAGTGCCTTAGCAGCAGTGCCCAGTGACAGGACAAGGGACAACAGGTGAAAACTGGAACCCAGGAGGTTCCATCTGTACATGTGCAGAAACTTCTTTGGTGTGAGGGTGCTGGAGCCCTGGAGCAGGCTTGCCTAGAGAGAGACAGTGGAGTCTCCTTCTCTGGAGAGATTCCAAACCCACCTGGACACTGCAAACCTGATCAATGTTGCTTTAGTAGGTAGGGTGGACTAGGTGATCTTCAGAGGTCCCTTTCGACCCCCCACCATGCTGGGTGGGATTCTGTGTCTTTGCAAAGAAAGGTGTTTCCTACCCAGAAGCAGAGATCTACAAGAGGAGCAGAAAAACCTGAGGGACTCATTGCCACCTATACAGACAGATAATGAAGATACCTGTCCACCTAAAGACAGGGAAAGCTTTTCCTACAATGTTTAGGAAATATTAATTATCTTCTTAAATAAAATAGATCCTTCCTGTTGGAGCAATGCTACTTCCAACTCTTCTTGCTGTGGTGTCTCCACCAGTCTTGGTGCTGGCAGAGACAGGCCCTGGGAGAAGTGTGACCACTCTGCTTTGGTAGGGCAGTTCCTATGTTTCCAAATCCCAGCATTTGAAGCTGTTTATAGTTTGAAGTGCAAATGTTGGCAGCAATGCAGACAACATAAGGAAAAGAATGTCCTATCCTAATAAGCAGATCTACAGCAGAGCTTTCACCCACTGTGCTTCACAAGCCAAGCAAAGATGACTGGCAGAGAAGTGGAAACAAACCAGGTGGAACTCATGTGCACCATTTCTGACAGCTCTGAGTTGTCACATTGCCCAATAGGCTGCAATCCTTACTTCTGAAAGCTTTCCCTGCCATTTGTGGTCATCACCAAAATGCTCATTTCTGATGAGCACCTGTCAAAGATCATACATGCTTAGCTGACCTCAGATGCACTATGGTGCCCACTGCAAAGCTTCACATGGTGACAGATGCATCAAGAGTGCTGGAAGGCTCTGACTGAACACCTGTGCAATACACCAAGCCTGCTCAAGTTCAAAGATGTTGTAACTTCCCATAAATACCCAATTTTAAACAGAAGGGATCATAGAAGGGGGTGAGATAACATGACAAGGTTTGTAAGATGAAGCATGACCATACAAAGACCAGATGGTTACAGAAGTGGCACAAATAGCTTTTATTTTCTGAAGGAGAAGATTGAATCATAGAATGGTTTGGGTTGGAAGGGACCTCCAAAGGTCATCTAGGCCAACCCCACTGCGGTGGCAGCTTCCACTAGATCATATTGCTCAGAGCCTTGTCCAGCCTTAACCTTGAGTATCTTCGGGGATGTGGCCTCACCTACCTCCATAGGCAACCTGTTGCAGTGTTCCAGCACCCTCATGGTAAAGGACTTGTTCCTGACATCCAATCTAAATCTGCTCTTCTCCATCAGCTGCTTATTTGGACTAAGGTAAACTGCCGGCAGATTTAAGTCCCAATGCTTCTAGTAGATGCAGTAAGAGGGAGACTCACCTTCTGAGGGCAGTAAAGTGCAGACTGTTATCTGGAGATGTAAGTGTATGTTCTAGATGGAGAGCGGGTCTCGTTCTGGGCACTGGGTGGCACATTTAAGAAATCCCAAATCAGAATTGTATCATCATGGGAACTACTGATGATCTGAAACTCATCAAACTGGAGTCTAAAGACACGTCCTGAATGTTCCTGTGAGCAACACAAAACCAAGTTAGCAAGGCAAGAGGAGGGTAACATTTCAGTGGTACTCGCAGGAGTATCTGGACGCAGAAGGCTTTGTCCAGCCCCTGGTGTGCTGGTTAAGAAATCCTGAGTTTTAATTACACTCAAGCTGAAGCAAAGCTGCTTCTGCAGGGTAGCTTTTCTCAGCAGGACACATGGCTCCCAAATCCAGTGCTTGCTAAGTCTTTGGCCTTCCCCAGTGGGGCCAGCCCGAGGTGCTGAAGGCCACGAGGCAGCAGAAGTTTGGAGGGCTAGCTGGCACTGACAGCCTGCTAGGGCTCTCTCCTCTTACATAAGACTCATGTTTGGCACTGCTGCTGACTCTGGTTTTGCACAGCCTTGATACACCACATCACAGCTTCACCCAGGATGTGCTGCTGGGCGGATTGTTACGGCTCACCTATGAGTCAGGGTGACCGTTCAAAGGCTGCCACAGAAAGGGAGCTGGAGGAGTATATGCTCCATCAGCTCTTCCAAGGAATCTCAAAATGGCACTAAAAGACCCAGGAAAGGTTCTCCTCTTTGTCCTGCTTCGGCATTTTCTATGAATTTAAAAGCAGCACACTGCTTTCATTAGAGAACTAACCAAAGCTGTCAGACTGATCTCCAGACGATGACCTGAGCTACAGTGTGCCCAGAGCAGAAGAATCAGCTCTGTCAGTACAACTAAGTACATCCCATTCAGATGGAATGAAGAGTTAGACCTCATCTCTCTGCAAAAACTACTGAATAGCAAGAAAAAGGAGAAGCATTTCTGGCCATGAAAGCACTTCTTTAGGTGTTGGGAAGGTCAAGCACAGGCTGAGTAAGACAGTTACCTTCACATGCAGTCAATAACTTTGGGTTGCTACTAGCTTGTCAAACTGACCACCACAGTAAACACACATTTCATTCATTTTAAACAATTGACTTAATTAAAAATAGACTGAGAAAAGGAGTTCATTGTCATCAATCAAATCCCTTACTTACAGAAGAAAGAAAAATGTCACTTAAATCTGAGAGTCCTGCGAAGGGACTGCAAGTACCTAAGATAATCCGTTGAACTCAACCATCCCTTCTCCTCTCCACATCTATCTCTTCCTCCCTAACTGAAGGTTTAGGAGAAAAGTTTGGGAAAGGTTCACAAGATTCATCCCCTCTTTTTAATATGAGAAAATTTAAAGTACACTGATATAAGGGAAACACCAGTAACCAGAATGGCTTGATCCTTGATCTGAGAATCTCCAAATAGGAAATCTCAATCTGTCTTTTAAGCTCAGATCTAAATCTTTCATGTATATTTTTTTTTCCTTCTTTATTCTCAGTATAAGCAGCAGCCCAGGCTTTATAAAACATCCTAAGATTCTCACTTAGCCCACTATCAAGTAATACAATGCTTTTCACTCCCAAAAGATCTGAGATAACCCCAAATGAATTAATTCTACATACCACTAACGTACGCAAGCATAATGTACTTGCTGGGGCACGAGGGTCAAGAGCAGCTTGCAAGTCCCAAACTTTAATTTTGCTATAAAACAAAACAAGAAGGTTATTATGAAGTCTTATTTCAAAGTTAAGCACAAAAAAAAAAACACCTCAAGCAACGGAGAGCATTCCAGATTTCCCCTACTGGTTCATCAGGATTAAGCAAAATGCTAGAATCTGTCTTTGCTAAAATACTAAATCTAGTGAAACATAGCAGGGTTTGGGTTTCCTTTTTAGCAGCAGAGTGATGTCTTTGGAATGGACCAAATGGGTTAGTTATATGGAAGACTAAGTATGCACAAGCTACTCTGGGACTGCAGAGGAACTCAAAAGCTCACAGCAAAGTTCCAGTGGGACATAGGCTGGGTTTGCCAGCCCCAGTGGGACACTAAACCCTAATAAAAGGCTAGAGACAAGTACAGTTCAAGAGTTGCTTTCAGTAACTGCTGCTTGCTTCAAGCATTAACCAGACAGAGAAAGAAAAGGAGGATTTGGTTGTGGGTGTAAGCTGTGTGTATCCACTGAATGCTGGACAACTGTCAAGTCAGGAACACTAACAGTGGGGCTCCTGCCCTTGACCCAAAAGAAATCACCACTGAAGACTTATGTGTGAGAGCCCCACCAGATATATTGTGCTCACAACATTTTCAGTGCTGCTGTCTTACAAAAGCAGCCTAAATTGCTCTAAGCACAAGGGAGTGATTCCTGAGGGAAGAAACAAAGAAACATCACTACAGCCAACACAAATTTCAAAGTCTCACTAGAGCAATAACACAATCAAAGAGTGTGCTACACAGCACCAGAAAAGCAGTTTCCAGGCTGCTTTTTTTCTGCCTGCTGCATGGAAATGCACTCAGTGAAATACTGATCTCTGAGTAAACTCAGGAGAGAACTCCTCCACAAGGGAGCACAAAGCTCAGTGGCTTTCAGACAATGCTTTGCTAGGAAGTTTCAGAAACTGCTTTCAGCAACATACCCATCATAGGCTCCACTGACAATCCTCTTGTTGTCGAACCTGATGCATCGAACCAGTTCTTCATGGCCTTCTAATACTCTTAAACAGGCACCACACTCAATGTCCCATAGCCTTAAGAGAACACAGGAGAGAATCTTGGACTACTGCAGGTTCAGCATTGCCTCACCTGCAGCAACAGAAGTGTGGCACTGAGGGGCCACGAGAACCAGGATGGGTGCCTTGCATGAGCTTCAAAGAGAAGTTTGTGTTTCAGCTTCAGTTCTGTGCCCACTTCCAAGCACTATGTTCAGTTCTGAGTACTGCCTCCAGCTCTGCGCTCCCCAGTTCAAGAGACACAAGGCACTACTAGACAAAGTCCAGCAGAGGCTCCAAAGATGCTGAGGGACCAGGAGCATCTCTGTAGTCAGGGAAGGCTGAGAGAGCTGGGGCTGCTCACACTGGAGAATGGCAGCCTGAGAGGGGATCTGCTCAATGCTCAGCAAGGGCTGAAGGGTGGGGTCTTGTCAATGGTGCCCAGTGACAAGGTTCAACATGCACAAACTGGAACCCCGGAGGGCCCATCTGAACAGAAGAAACTTCTTTGATGTGAGGGTGCTGGAGTCTTGGAGCAGGCTGCCCAGAGTGGTTGCAGAGTCTCCTCTGAAGAGATTCTGAACCCACCTGGCCATTGTGACCCTGGGCAAGCTGCTGTGGGTGTCCCTGCTTTAGCAGGAGGCTTGGACTGGATGATCTCCAGAGAACTCCTCCAACCTCACCATGCTTAGATTCTATGTATCAAAACTGAAAATTACATCCAAGTGAAGGTTGGATGGTGTGTTATCTTGGGAATGATTTTCTACTTGCTTAAACCAATGATTCTAAGTTCAGAATATAATGATGAAAACCAGTGAGAAAAGCTTCCTTACCTCTCCAAGCAGAAGACAAGTGATAAACCACAGCAATAAGTAAGAAAATCAGTGTGAAAAAGTGGGGTACTGAGATTTACGGTCAAAGGTAAACAAAGCTCATTCACACAACATCTGCTCCAGGAGCAAGATGTTTAAAGAAGCTTTGCAGATGCAGCAGTGTAGGCCAGCACCTAGGGTGAGAGGAAATCCTGTTCTCACACACATGCTGTCACACACCAACAGCAGCTGGTGGGCACCCACCTAATGGTGTTGTCTGAAGACCCACTGACGACGAGTCGATCCCTGTACTGCAGGCAAGCAATGCCACGCTTGTGCCCGTTGAGAGTGCGAACAAACTCACACGTGCTTGTGCTCCACACCTGTGAGACACAACAGAAAGGCTCCTCTGAGAGATACACCCAAACAAGGTTTTGGAGTTCCAGCAGAAACCCTGAGAAATCCAGAAAAGGTCTGAGGCCAGCCTTTGCTAGACGGTGCCATGAAAAGTCATGTTTTAGAAGGGCTGTGATTAGTAGGTTGAGAAAGGTTCTGCTCTCCCCTCTACTCTGCCCTGGTGAGGCTGCATCTGGAATACTGTGTTAAGTTTTGGAATCCTCACTTCAAGAAGGACCTCAGGGAGTTGCTTGAGAATCCACCACACAGCCACAAAGATGCTGAAGGGAGTGGAACATCTCCCTTAGGTGGAAAGGCTGAGGGAGCTGAGTCTCTGTGGCTTTGAGAACAGCAGACTGAATAGTGACCTCATTCATGTTTATAAAGAGGTGAAGGGCAGTGCTGGAAGGACAGAGCCAGGCTCTGTTTAGTGATGTCCAATGATAGGACAAGGGGCAAGGGCTGCAAGTTAGAGCAGAGGAGGTTCCACCTCAACATAAAGGAAAACTTTTTCCCTTTGAGGGCAACACAGCACTGGAGCAGGCTGCCCAGAGAGGTTGTGTCCTTTTCTGGAGACTTTTAAAACCTGCCTGGATGCACTCCTGTGTGGAGTGGGCTGGATGATCCCTCAAGGTCCCTTCCAACCCTTAACATTCTGTGATTTTCTACCTTGATAGGCAAGCAAGCCTCTTAAAGTCAGATGAGAGTCAGAGTCAGTCAAAGTCCAAGCTAGATGAGAGCTCTTAAACTCAACTCACTTTAATGGTCCTGTCCCCTGACGCTGACACAATGTACTTGTCATCGAAGTCCACCACGTTGACAGCAGCGCGATGGCCAACTAAGACTCGGCGCAGGGTGATGTCAGTGGGTGAGGCCATATCCCAAACAGCAATTGATCTGTCCTTTGAGCACGTCACCATCAAGCCATTGCTGAACCTCAAATGAAGCACTGCTTCGTTGTGATGAATCAAGGTGTTCAGAACTTCACCTGTATTTACATCCCACACTCTGCAACAGAGAAGCAGCTTATTTGCAAGGGAAGGGTGATGGCTGGGCATGGTGTAAAGTGTAAATGTGAACAAGGCTGCTGTTACCCCCAGATGGAGAGCTCCCTGGTTGTGTAACACCTCTCTGGGTTTGGGAAAGGCAGGAGGATGGGAGTTGGAGAAGTAGCCTTATTCACCTCTCAGATTTACAAGCAACAATCAACAACAGGGAACAATTAGGCCAGGAACTGCCTATGCTCAAACCAGTGCCAGGACAAATTGCTGCTTAACAATTCTACAACTCTTCCAGGTGACTAAACCTTGTATGATGTATAAATTGATGGGACAGACCACAACAAATGCCAGCCAATATGTTGGTGTTTGATTGGGGATTTTTTCAGTTTAACACATGCCAGTAGCAGTTGGAATGCAGCACCTGCAGGCACTACCTATGGCTTACACGAAATGAAAGTTACACTAATTTAGAATTAGAACTTGAAGGGTGTTGAGCTCAGCTCTTAACTTTATAGAGATGGGTACTGATATATCCTGCAAGACAGAAGGAAGTGACACCAGAGAAGACAAGGCCGTTCCACTGAGCCATACCCAAGTGTCTCTACACTGACCATTAAATTCATAAAAGAATTTAAACTCCATCATCACCATTGCATTCAGACAATGCTCCATGTATACCAAATACCCTGGCATTAGTCATAAGAGATGTCAGAAAGAACTGCAAGAAACCCTGAGGGAAATATTCCAGTTCTACAACATCAGGATGTGCCTTGAATCACTTGAGTCAGTTCTTCAAAATCCTTAACATTGAGAAAAATCAAAATACAAAAATCATATTTGAGAAGAAGAAACAAAAAAAAAAAAAAAACCCCACTCCCCAGACTTACTGAAATTGATGCCTTGCCAAGGATGTTTACTAATATTTAGAGTTCTCCATAACTATTCCCAGCTCTGATACTCAAATGACTTCTCTACAAACCTTCATACACTCACCTCACTGTAGAATCTGAAGATCCAGTTACAATGACTCTCTCATCATACTGCAGACAAAGAACCGAGCCAGTATGGCCTGTTAATACTTTCAAACATTCCAAGCTTGTTTTGTCCCAGATCTGTTAAAGACAAGAAGTATACATGGCTTATCAACACGAGCAACACGGACCTAAGATTTCAACATTGCTGCAGCTGCAAAGGAAGGAAGAAAACTAGGAAGAAACTAGGAAGAAGTCCTAGGTGGTTATGAGCCTCATCAGTCAGTGAGCCTGTTCTCCTTTTCCTTAAGGAAGCCCATTTCTGGGCCACTCAGTTCAAGAAGGACCTCAAGGAAATGCTTGAAGGAGTCCAGTGAAGAGCCATTTAGATGCTGAAGGGAGCAGAACATCTTTATGAGAAAACACAGAGGGAGCTGAGTCTCTGTAGCTTGGAGAAGGGCAGACTGAGGAGCAACCTCTTTCATGTTTATAAAGATGTGAAGGTTGAGTGTCAGGAGGACAAAATCAGGCTCTGCTTAGTGATGACCAGTGATAGAACAAGGGGCAATAGCTGCAAGCTGGAGCAGAGGAGCTTCCATGTGAACATAAGGGAAAACCTTTTCACTGTGAGTGTGACAGAGCCCTGGAACAGGCTGCCCAGAGAGGTTGTGGCGAAACACTGGATAAGCCTGCCCTGGAAGGTCATGGAAGCCCTCTCTGTGGAGGTGTTCACAGCCAGGTTGGATGACATCTTGAGCAACCTGATGCAGTGGAAGGTGTCCCTGCCCACCTTGGCAGGGGGATTGAAACTGGATGGTCTTTAAGGTCCCTTCCAAGCCAAACCATTCTGAACCTGCTTGTGCTGGCTTCACAAGCATTCCTCCGTGATCAATAGCACTGATCTCTCTCTGGCAGCTCCCAAACTTTCCAAAGTGCAAGTGAGAGCTTTTCCAGGCTGCAGAAGACATCCCATCCTCATGAAGCCCACACAGATAAATACTATCCCATGAAGACAATAGAGATCAAGGCAACAGATGCAGCCAGGCTTTGCAAGGCAGAGTCACCCCCTTATCTCTAGCAAGAAGAGTGACAATGGTGTTTACCTTAATGGAGTTGTCTCGTAGGCCACTGATAATCTTCTCATCATCATACTGTAAACAGTAGACACCTTTGCTGTTCTCTGAGCGGCACTGAATCCTTTGCAAGTTGTGTCGCCCACATCGCCAGTTAGATTCTATAGTCTGATGGGGAGAGACAAACAGGAGTTAGCCTTGAGTAGGACTCTTCCAACACATACACAGCGAGCTCTCCACTTTTATACTCACCATTTCTACAGCTGAAGTTATACAAGAAAGTTTTGTATCTTTTTCCCCCCCTCCTTAAAATCTGGTAACAATAAAACTGAAGATTTCAAGTAACCCAAACTTAATTTTTTCTCCCCTTAAAATGTATGGAAGTGCAAGTCTCAACATTTTTCTTCTAAGGAATATTATTAAGGAAACAGAGCTGACAGCTTAAAAAGTCACAAACTACTGCACAGCAGAACCAAGACGATTGCAGTGCTTTAACCAGCTTTATTACTTGCAAGACTACCAAGGTTGGAATTTTGGATAATAAGCTGGTAACAGCAATCCATGCAGAGAACTCCAGGCCAACACCTGCAGTACCTACACAGGTGGGGATGCTTTCCAGCTTCCCATGCAGGCATCAGAGCATCCCTGGAGATATTCAGGGTCAGGCTGGACAAGGCACTGAGCACCTGATCTAGTGGAGGACATCCCTGCTGACTGCAGAGGAACTGGACTAGATGACCTTTGGAGGTTCCTTCCAACTTGAACCATTCTAGGATTCTCTGCTAAGTTCACTATAGGAAGCTACTTAATAAGACAACGTTGGCTGCAGACAACACTTGAGTTTGCTACTTAGGTGAAGGCACTCTAAAGCTGGGAGTGCCACACAGGTGCACAGTTAAATCCTGCGAGGAGCTGTCAATGCATTTAGGCATTATACAGCGTGGCTACTGTGGGAAAATACTCGCTGTTTTCCGAGCCCTTGTAAAATCTCCTTACACCGAGTGAACGTTCAATCGGCTGGGAAAGTGGCCACGGTACACAGAGAACATACAGCAGCATTTCGACTGGCAACAGAGTGAAAACAGATGTGGAGGTATAGAGAAATAACATTATTTTAGATGACTAAATAGGCTGAGTGGGTGGGCGACCTGGAGGACCCTCTGAAAAGGAACATGTTTAATACAATACTGGCAACCACATGAAAGCTGCAGCCTGTAGGAAACTTCTGGTTGTTACTGGATAGCGCAGTTAGTAACAGGCTTCATCTGTAGCCTCCTTCCAGGAGATATCTTAATACACTGCGTATAGGCTGAGTAGGTAGGCATGCACGTAAAAAGGGTGAGGAAGGAATTGCTGTGTTTTATGGACTGTTACAAGCACCAGGGAGCCAATGATCATAGAACCATAGAATTGTTTTGGCTGGGAAACACCCTTAAGATCTTAAGAGTCCAGCCATTATCTAACTCTACCCAGTCTGGTGCTAAGCCACATCCCTCAGCACCCCCAGAACACCTCCAAGGATGGGATTCAACCACCTCCCTGGGCAGCCTGGTCCAGGGTTTGAGAACCCTTTCAGTGAAGAAGCTTCTTCTAATGTCCAACCTAAACCTTCCCTAGTGCAACTTGAGGCCATTTCCTCTTGTCCTATTACTTGTTACTAGTGAGAAGAGACCAACCCTCACCTCACTCCAACCTCCTTTCAGGGAATTACAGAGGGCCAGAACGTCCTCCCTCAGCCTCCTTTCCTCCAGGCTGAACAAGCCCAGGCTTCTCAGCTGGTCCTCCCCAGCCCTGTTCTCCAGACCCTTTACCAGCTTCATTGCCCTTCTTTGCCCTGCTTCAGCACCTCTATATCCTTCTCAGAGTGAGGGCCCAAAGCTGAAGCCAGTACTCAAGACATAGCCTCCCCAGTGATGAGTACAGGGCAATGATCGCTGCCCTGCTCCTGCTAGCCACACTATTGCTGATCCAGGCCAGGATGCCAGTGGCCTGCTGATTCAGGTCAAGGCTGGTGGCCTTCTTGGGCACATGCTGCCTTGTGGTCAGCTGACTGCTGACCAACACCCTGGGCTCTTTCTCTGCTGGGCAGCTTTTCAGCTGCTCTGCCCCAGGTCTGGAGCATTCATGGGGTTCTTGTGACCAAATAATGAAAATCCCCACAATTTATTTGCATATTTATAACACCAAGCCTAAACCTAACACACACAACCCTCATGGCTGCATTTTCTACAGAGCCCCTCAAAGTCTCCAAGATAACTGCCTCTGAAGATAGACTGATAATTATAAGAAGCTGCAGGACACCATCTCCTCTGTTCTCACAGACAGAACAAACACCTTCCACACTTTCTAAAAGCTCATTGGAGCAACAGCAGCAAGGAGCTGGCAAATGCTGCACAACCAGCAAAACCTGCACATCCAAGGGATAAAGACCAAGCACCAAGCCAAAGCATCTGCCACAGCTGGAGAGCCATTTGGCAGCTGAAAAAAATGTATTAATGGATTAAAAAAAAAAAAAAAAAAGGCATTTAGTGAGAAAAGTATACACAGAAAATAGTCCAAGCTGCAGAGGTATAGCCAAGCCTTGACCCTGCCAGAATGTTTGCTGGTACAAAGATGCACAGTAAAAAAAAAACAAGAGAGATGCAATTCATCTGGATTAACAGTTGGAACATTAACTACACATTGGAAGAGTTATGGATAATCTTCTAGGAACAAGGCTTTCTTCCCACTTGATAATGTACACTGTGTTCAGCTCCTTGGCTGAAAACTGCATTTCAGCCTTATGAATGTTATTGCAGAGCAAGTGGGTTTATCTTAATCCCATAAAGTAAGGAGCTTCTGTTCCCTCTGAATACACAATTCTGCAAATGGGGCAGAAAAAAAAGAGAAAGGAACACACCGATCAGTTGTGTACCTGGGGGTTTCTCCTGAAGCACCAGGCATTTACACCAAGGGCAGTTCAAATGCAAACCCTCATTCAGTGGACAAGGGAAGATCAGCAGACATCACCTATCTGGGCTTTTGTAGAGCTTGTGATACAGCCTCCCAGAACATTCTTCTCTCTGAGCTGGAAAGATAGGGATTTGATGGGTGGACTTTCCAGTGGATAAGGAAATAGCTGGATGATCACATCCAAAGGGTAGTGGTCAAAAGCTCGATGTCCAGATAGAGACAGGTGACAAGTGGTGTCCCTCCAGAGTCTTCAACTGGGACCAGTGCTGTTCAGTATCATCTTCAATGCTATAGAGAGCAGGACTGAGTGCACCCCCAGCAGGTTTCCAGATAACACCAAGCTGAGTGGTGCGGTTGATAAGACTGAAGGGAACATCAGGAGGTTCAACAAGGCCAAGCACTAGGTTCTGCACCTAGGTTGGGGCAACCTTCAATATCAATACAGACTGGGGGATGATGAGACAGAGAGCAACCGTAAAGAAAAGGACTTGGGGGCACTGGTGGATGAGAAGCTGTTGTTCAGCCTGGAGAAGGCTCTCAGGAGACCTAATAAAGTCCTTCCAGCACCTGAAGGGGGCCTACAAGAAGGTTGCACAGGGACTCTTTACAAAGGCCTGCAGTGATAGGATGAGAGACAATGGTTTGAAATTAGAGAAGAACAGATTTAGATTGGATATTACAAACAAGTTCACTACCATAAAAGCAGTGGAACACTGCAACAGTTTGCCCATCCAGGCAGTTGAGGCCCCATCCCTGGACTGCAAGACTACCAAGGCTGGGATTTTGGATAAGAAACTGGTAACAGCAAATCATGCAGAGAACTCCAGACCAACACCTGCAGTACCTACACAGGTGGGGATGCTTTCCAGGTTCCTATACAGGCATCAGAGCATCCCTGGAGATATTCAGGGTCAGGCTGGAAAAGGCTCTGAGCAACCTGATCTAGTGGAGGATGTCGCTGCTGACTGCAGAGAAACTGGACTAGATGACTAATGTAAACCATTCTATGAATCTATGAGCAGTTCAAATCCAAAGTCAGAGTCATGAAAACAGAGAGAGGTCCTCTGAGATGCTTTGATGATACATGCACTGTGCACACCACCTGGCAAAGAACAATGCTGATGAAACCCCAAACCATTACACTTTTTTTGGTTCCACTGGAGTAACTATGCTTATGCACAACACCATCAAAATTCAGAGTACTAGTTAAACAGGTAGTCGTCAGCCCCTGTCACAGCACAGGGGCATTCTGAGTACCCCAAAAAGAACAAATCCCTCCTTCAGATCTGCAGAAGGAAAAAAGCAGCCTTAATTTGCTCATTTGTGGAAAAAAGGAGGTGTGACATTGGTAAAATGAACAAAAAAAGCCAAGCTAGGCATCTGTCCCATGCTGGGAGCATCTGAAAGGAGTCTTCTGTCCTGTCCAGACATGAAAGGTGAAACTTGTACCACGCACCACAAAAACTTTGTCCCTGCTGCTCAAAAAACCTCTCCTTTCCTTGTCCAACTTCATCAAGAAATGCCTTTTGCAAGGTGCCTGTGGAGCAAAGGTTTCAAAGTCTGGCTGAAGAGATGTCTAGGGACATGGTGCTGACTGGATTCTCCACACACACACATTTCCCCAGCATCATCATTAGAACAGGACTAAACAAACCCACCTCTCTCAGAAACCAATGCTGGCACTGACTAAGGCTGAGAGTTGACTCTGCCCCCTTTTCTAATTTTCCCAAGGCTTTTCAATTTCAGTTCTAGTCCTAAAATCAGAACTTCTTCAAAATTCAGGAGAACACATGTGGTGTTTATCTAATGGCCTGGCACCAGATTTTCTTAGTCTTAAGCAAAACCACATTAATTCTCATCTTAATTAGGTGGACCTTAGTCTCTATGGAAACAAGCTGAGGGCACTTGCCATGTGCCTTAAGATAAGGGGAATATTTATGAAACAAGTCTCTCAGCTCATCACAAGAAATTGATACTTGGGCTAATCCCGAAGGGAAAACAGAATAGTTGGCCAAGCTTCACAAATAATATGGAAAAAATCCAGGGACTTGGGGTTCTGGAATCAGCAGCACTGAACTTCCCATCCTGGCACAGTGCCATTAAGCAGCTGATCTTCCCCACAAGGCTCTGGGACTGCACCCGGGCACAGGGCTGCACCCAGGGCCAAGCAGATGATCTCCATGAACAAGGTCTTGCAAACTCGGGTTCAGTTCTCCAGGATAAGCCCCAAATCAGCTTTTCCCTTTAAAAAAATACTCCTAAAGAAAGTTGGCAATTCAATATCTGACTTGGAGGCATTTGAAATGACTGGACCACCTCTTGTGAAATGAAAACTAATTAAATATTTGGCTTCACAGTGGAGGTGGAGAGGAGCTACCTCTTTCCAAGAACTGGGTTTGGGATCTCTGAATGCCCTCTCATGTTCAAACCCACTGATTTCACAAGTGACATTATGTTCCTGAAATGTGCTTGGCATGCAACAGATAGAGATTGGCACTAAGAAACTTTCAGCGAGGCAGGGGCACCTCCTTTTGCCAAAATGCTGCCTGCAGTACCTTGCAGCTAACAATGCTTTGTGGTTGCATGGACTTTTGACCCAAAATGCAAATAGAGCCCAAGGGAAAGAATTCAGATTTGCTATTTATCATTGCTCATTTTCTCTTCCAATTACTGACTCAGGTTTTGGATTTCTTTTCCCATTCTGTCAGTCAATCCCAAGGAAAAGAGTACATTCCCACTTCAGTACCAGTGGCAGCAAATTAAGAACTCTTCTCATTAGAAACAGCCCAGCAGAATTTTATCTTTGTGCTCCACAGGTAGCATTTTTCTGTTGCATAAAATATACCTTTTACTGTATTAAAAAAAGCCAACTCCTTTTGAACACCAGAAAAATGCCTTATAACAATACTTCTGTAATAATATAAATGCTAATATGGTAGCCTTTGGCTCATCACTAGCTCCCTAAACTCTGACCCTCTGACAGAAACAGGAAGATCTTATTAAAGGTCCAGGGAAATATTTGAAGAAAAAACATTTTGGTATTCAGAGACACAAAATTCTTCATCACAGCTAATATCAAAGTCTTATGGAAGAGTTTCTGCACATGGCTTTGAAAAATGAAGGGACGGGGAAAGTATGAAAGTGAAGGAGAGCATGACTGTAGGCTTCAAACCAGAGGAAAGGGAAGAAAAAGAGCTCCTACTCTTCTAGCTAAGTTCTCTTGTTGGTGTTACTCATCATCTACATTTTTAAACTGCATTAAAAGCTGGGTCTGGCAGTACTTTAGGGAAGCAATTTGTGAGAAGCGCTTTAAAGGGTGATTTACTGGGAAAATCATAATAGACTTTTGGAAGTGGAAGAAATGTTGGACCCTTGAATGTTGGCAGAAGCAGGCTGGAAACCTGTGAAACACCAGTATTTCAGAGGTCTTGAAGGAAACACCTAAGCAAGGAGAAATTCAACATGGCACAACATCCCTGTCCTTCTGCCTTCCCCTTCCAGATCAGCAATTCCAAAGAACCAGGAGAGCAAACATGCTGCCTCTATAAACTAGGCAGCTATGACTCTGCAAGTAGCCATCAGTTTTCAAAGAGAGACTTCACCACACAAAAAACAGCCCTTTGGCTGCTTCCTCAATGTGGGCAAGCAGAGACTTACACTTACTTTTGCCCATATGAAGTTCAGGGGCAAGATCCCCGAGCTGACAGATCCTGGCTCCTTTCAGCTCTACTGCTCTACCAGAGCATCCACAGACCATGGAAAGCACTGCAGTCAACATCTTAAATTCCACCTCAACTTATAGACAGCCACAAATGACCAAAGATTATAGACACAAGCACGGAGTGGGAAGCACAGAGCCACAGATTTCCCCTGAACACTCCTAATCTCTATTCTACCCTCTCCATCTGAGCTTGAGACACAGAAAAGGTCCCTGTGTACCCCAGCAGTACTTAACATCTTTAAGGCTGTATCAGTCCTATGCTCAGTTCTGGGTACCACAGGAGAGGTCATTCCTCTGGAAAGCAGCTCCATGAAGAAAGATCCTGGAGCCCTGGTGTTCAATGGTGCCCATGTAGTCAAGAAGGCTAATGGTCTTCTAGGGTTCATCAAGAAAAGTGTATACAGCAGGTCTAAAGAGGTCCCTTTCTACTTTGTCCTGGTGAGAACACAGCTCAAATACTATGTCCAGTTTTGGGCTCCCCAGCTCAAGAGAGACAGAGATACGCTGGAGAAAGTCTAATGGAGAGCTACAAGAATGACTGGGGAGCTTGAACGTCTCTCCTGTGAATAAAAACTGAGAGACCTGGGGCTGTTCCATCTGGAGAGACAAAAGATGAGAGCAGATCTTATGGATGTAAATATCTAAGGGGTGTGGGCCAAGATGAAGGTGCCAGGCTCGTTTTGGTGGTGCCCAGTGACAGGACAAGGAACAACAGATAAAAGTCAGAACACAAGAGGTTCCACTTCAACATGGAGAGACACTTTACTGCGAGGGCGGCAGAACACTGAAGCAAGCTGCCCAGAGAGGTTGTGGAGTCTCCTTCTCTGAGGACTTTCAAAACCTACCTGGATGCACACCTGTGTGACCTGCCCTAGGTGATCCTGCTCTGGGAGAGGAGGATGGACTCAATCTCTGGAGATCCCTTCCAACTCCTAACATTCTGTGGTAAGTTGCTGAGGGTATTTTCACACTGTCTGAAGAACCAGAGCTCACCAAGTAATAGTGATGCAGCTACCTATGACATGCTTCATTGTTCCAACATGCATCAACTTTCAAACACTGACAACATGCAACACAATCACTCCCACAGCATGTATCAGAAAACCTACCTCTATATCCTGTATTATCTTTGGGTATAAGGACCTGTAAAAGGAATTTGGGGGGCCATCTGTTGGTCTGTTTTTAAACAGGTACTGATCCCTAGAAAAAACAACCAGAAACAGTTTTTAGTAAAGAATCCAAACTTGAAAAGAATCAGAAGTCTGCACAGAACAAAACCTTTCTTAAAGGCCAGGTTGGATAAGCTTTTGAGCAACCTGGCCTAGTCCCCACCCATGGCAGGGGGGTTGGAACAATGATCTTTAAGGTCCCTTTCTACCCAAACCATTCTATGATTATGACACATTCTCAGAATGTTTAGTATTGCTGTTCCAACAGTTGTGACAAACAATTCAACAGCTGTATTTTAAATAACCAAGACTAAAGAGGTAACAGCTGTCCTCTTGATGGTCTTCCAAGCTAGGGTTTACAGCTTCATAAGGCTTTTAGCCAGCAGGATGCCACCCTGCTCTTTACAGCATGCCTTGCATTTTCTTAGGGATACCACTAGAGAGCACAGAAAAGCAGGATTCTAAAGCAGAATGTTTCATCTCTTCAGATATTTGTAAATGAGCTAAAAACTCCAGTGCCACAAAGATAAAAGGTTTATCTCTGCAGCACAATCAGCTCTTTTACATTTTAAACAAAGGGAAAAGCCTTGCAAAATGCGTTGCTAGTTTTTTTGTGAGCTGATTCTGTGTGTCACACTTCTCCCTGCAGAACAGAAATCACACATTTGCAGACAGACTTAGCAAAAGAAAAGAGTGTGGAAAGCCACTGGGGCACAAACAGAAAGGGGACAAAGCCAAAGCAGTACGACAGGTTTCATCCCAGCTACCCCCATGTCTGAATCTGTGCCAGAGAGAAGAGTCTCAGTGACACCAATTTA
Source organism: Psilopogon haemacephalus (assembly GCA_013396835.1). Taxonomy (NCBI): domain Eukaryota; kingdom Metazoa; phylum Chordata; class Aves; order Piciformes; family Megalaimidae; genus Psilopogon; species Psilopogon haemacephalus. The sequence goes on along the minus strand of VWZI01017594.1, from coordinate 510,360 downwards.
TTATATACTTACCTATTAGCAGAGTTTATGAATAGGACAACTTGTAGAGGTGAATTTAGCTGCTGCCAAGGTACTTACCAGCCCCTTCTTTCTGACAGTCCCTTCCACAGTGGGTCTGTGCGTACCATCCTCTCAATCAGCTTTTTCCATAGCATTCCCTCAGAGATGACTCTCTGCCACTCCTTACAGACCAGCTCTGCTGCACAGAGTGATCTGGCATCGAGATAGGAAAGGATGTTTTCTGCTATGTGATCTAAGCCTTGCTCTACAAAAAAATAAAGGCAATTGAAACATCAGTCACTTCATAGTAAAGTACTGAACAAGCTTTGTCATCCATTCAGAGAAAGCCAATGCAGCTTTATGCACTGGAGGGACACAAAAGTTAAACTGTCACAGAAGCACCAGTTACAGATTCATCCAAACAGGTAACACCAAAGTATCTTTAGCGCTTTACCCCTTTCCTACCACACTCTGCTCCTACAGCGAACAAGCACAATCCAAACCCAGCACATCATGAAAGCAGCAGGAAACATCTGCTTCTTGGCACAGAATCCTGGATTGTTTGAGCACTAGGCTACAAAGTCCACAAAGATCATCATCTTCAAGGTAATGCTTCGCCAAGCAGCAGTAATGCTACATTAAAACACTGATTTCTTTTACCGCTTACTTCAATATGACAATAGATAATCCCACTCAGAACACAGGACTCCAGAGGGAAGAAAGAGACACATCCAGTACAAGCATGAGCAAAGATTCTGTATTTACTTGTTGTATCATCTCTGAGGCCACCTCTCTATTTAAGCTGTTTCTATACAACCTGCAGTTGCCAAGTCCACCCCTGCATTTTGCTCAGGACTCTGGAGGTGGAGTGTATACCAGAGATTTCATGCCTGGGCTAGCAAGGGGAGATCTGTAAGATTGAGTTTGACAGTAATGTGTTAACTGCAAATGGTGCTTTAACACCTAAGGCAGTTATCCTGACTCATGGTTTACCATCACTAGACTGCATACTTAGAGAAATTATTACTGAGTGACTTACACCAGAAGCTGGGAGCTTTGAGGCTTCTCATCAGCTAGAAAAAAAAGTCAAGAGGGGCAAATTTCTAGAAACAGCTTCAAGTTCAGTAAATCAGACTGCAATATTGAAAGGAGTATTTGTTTTGGGGCCAGTGGGTGCAGTTGTTTCTAGTGTGAGACCATGCAAAGAAACTTCAGGATCAGGAGTCAAGTAACCCTCAAATAATGAGAGGTGACAGCTCAGCTTCTGCAGCACAAATTCTAGGGCAAAGGGAATTCATCTGCACAGAGCTCCCAACGCATTTACAACTGCCATATGAAGTGATATCATCTTAGCACTTCTGCATCTGCTGCTCTCTCTCCCCCAGGGCACACCACCTTCCACACTGCATGGCTGATGATCTGATGATGCCAGCTCTACTGGCCCAAACAATGAGTTCAGCAACATACCACACAAGAACTCCCAAGTAAAACAAAACTACTCCAAATGAAAGCCCTTTGGTAATACTTAAAGACACCCCAGAACCAACATCTACCTGCTAACTCTCATCTTCTGTGCTCAGGTGAAGCAGAATGTATGGTGGTCAACCAGCAATAGTTAAAAGCGGATTGGGAAAACAGTGAGTGTCATCGTGAAGAACCCAACCACCAGAGCAGCTTATTCAACCTCTTTTATCATAGAATCCCAGCATGGTGGGAGATTGAAAAGCACCTTTGGGGATCATCTAACTCAAGTGCCCCACTAAAGCAGAGGCACCCACGGAAACTTGCCCAGCACCTCTGGAAGGTCCCCAGAGAAGGACACTCCACCACCTCTCTGGGCAGCCTGCTCCAGTGCTCCAGTACTCTCACACCAAAAAAGCTTCTCCTGTTCAGATGGAACCTCCTGGGTTCCAGTTTGTGCCTGTTACCGGGCATCCCTGAAAAGTCTTGCCCCATCCTCTTGAACCTCGCTGTTCAGATATTGACGAGCATTGAGAAAACTCCAAATCTCCTATCACGACAAGATTAGATTCACATATTAAATACACTCTATACACCATCAAAAGTCCAGGTATATAAGAAGTAAGATCCTGCCCACTGGTGTAGGCAATGTGGTACAATGGATTATTCCAGAAATATCAGTTAAATCTAATCCAGAAGCACCAGGTACTTCAGCTGAAGCTGACAGAAAGGAAAAGCACATCAATAAAGATGATAGATACAGCCAGCTACCATCACAGATCTGTCAAGATATACACCAAGTGGAACACTTCATGCATCTGCTTATGGTCTTTGCCTTGATCTTGCTTCCTGATGAAGGGTGTTAAAAATGTGACTGTAATCGAGTAAATGCAACATACATAGATGGTCACTTGCATTAAATTTAAAATAGCAAAGTTTTCCTGTTTCTATTCCAACTACAGTGTCATTGGTACCACCAAAAAAAAAAATTATCACTGGGAGGTCTGTTAGTTATTCCAAGGGAGCTGCCACTTTGATTTCCCCAAAACTTCATTTCAGGGATGAGAATAACTTCACTTTTATGAATAATCTTATGCCAGTTGGCCAAGCATGAAAAAGAATAATTCTTCCAAACTAGCAGATGACCTTCTTAATTTTCCACTTTATCTCATGACAGACTCCTTTAGCCTTCAAACAGCCCTGAAAAATCAAAGAAACTCCTGTTAATTTCTGAAGTATCAAGGAAGTGTGCTCACACAGCCCTCTGCTGCATGCTAAATTTGGCATAGTCTTGGTAAAAATGAACAGCAATGGAAAGAAGAAACCAACACATTTAGGTTGGAGAGCTTTTTAGTTCATATCTTCAACAGTTTAGAGAACTATGAAAATGCTTTAAAGACTGAGGAGAACTTCTGCAATAGTAATTTGGGTTATAAGCCCAAGACACCCCAACTGGATGGTTGTGGTACCCCAACTGGAGCACCACATCCAGTTCTGGGGTATTCAGCACAAGGAGGAGATGCTGGAACAGATCTAGAGAAGGCCACAAAGATGATCAGAAGACTTGAGAACATCTCCTAATGAGGACAGGCTGAAAGATTTGAGACTGTTCAGCCTGGAGAAGAGAAGGCTCCAGGGAGACCTTAGAGCAGCCTTCCAGGACCTGAAGGGGGATATAGAGCTTTTTACAAGGGCTTGCAGTGATGGGAAAGTGGGGAGTGGCTTCAGAGCTGGAAGAGGGTAGATTTAGATTGGAGAGGAGGAAGAAATTCCTTAACATGAGGGCAGGGAGACACTGGAACAGGCTGCCCAGGGTGGTCATGGATGCCTCCTCCCTGGAGGTGTTCAAAGCCAAGTTGGATGAGGCCTTGAGGAACTTAATGCAGTGGAAGGTGTCCCTGCACACGGCAGAGTGCTTGGAACTAGATGATCTCTAAGGTCCCTTCCAACCCAAGCCATTCTATAAATCTATGAATAAAACATTTCTCAATACCAGTAATAACAACAGATAGAAATAACCAAAATGTACCACACTCCAAATCACTGCTGGGTCACCAATCTAACCACTTCCAAACCAGCAAATTCTCTCCTAGCAATTGCATGTTTCAAAGAAAGCTTTCAAGTTGCACCATCAGCAGCCTGAAGAAAACACCAGAGGAATTTAAATACATTGTAAAAGTATCTTACAGCCTGCTACATCCCAGTCCTTCTAGTAAGTAACAACTTGGATATTCTAAATACTTTTTATTTAGGATATATTTATCTTACTGGGATGTTACATGATTCAAAACAGTTCAAAGTTTTTCTGGCAAATGCAATCTTTGCAAGGTCACCATTTTCAAGACAGTTTAATATAGTGAATACAAGAAGACAAACTAAAACACTGTGCAAAGTGAAGGCCACAGCCAGATAAAAAGAGAGAAGAGACCCTGGTCTGCTGAGCAAGGACCTCTCTGATTGTGAATGTTCCAAGCGTGGTTGGGGCAAAGGCCATGGTTTAGCAGATCTAACAGTTATGTTAGACTTCAGTGCAGAGCAGTTGTGTTCGACAGCAGCAGATCAGCCTGTCCAGAGCAAGGCACTGTCTGGTACATCTTGAATGCTGTCAGCACACAACACAGCCCTGAACAGATTTTCTCAGCTCAACATTACATTTTGAAGAGGAAGAATCTTCAACGTCGAACAATGAAGCAAAGTTCATCAAATCAGCTGTCTGCAGAGCCAAAGAAGCCGCCCTCCTAGGGCAGAGCTCGGTCCAAACACTGCTGTTTGTCTCTAGGAAAGATGTGACCACAGTATCTCTGCTGAACAGGTGCCCATCTACTGGGTGCGTTCCTCATTCCAAAGATGAGAACTGCAATCCCGCCCAACCGGCATAAGGCAGTAAAACAATCACCACATGGGCATTGACCTTCTTAGATGAGGGAAACTGAAGTGCTTTTAGTGAAAGAACACTACAACTGCACTCATTTCATCCACATAGGGAAAGAAAGGTTATGGGACAAAGTAGCTATACTGGCATGTCAGCTGCTAACACCTCCTCGCAGCTTTGAGCAGATTCTGAAATTTAAAGATGATTAACATGTCAGGTGTGAAATGAGCAATTCCCAAGGGAGAAAGTGACAGACAAATGAAGGTCTTCAAATGATGTTCATATTTTTACAAGTTTATCTGCTGCTGCCATCTCCTGGCAACAAAATAAATCATTATCCTCCCCCAAAAGAGAGATGAGAACTCTGACTACATTGCAGAGCACACTCTGAACCCAACGAGTGCGTGTTTCTGTGGTTTTGGGTTGCTCCCCCTGTTCTAACACACTTGTATCACCTTTCAGAAGGCACTGAACAGCTTGAGAGTGGAATCTGAAGTGCCTTTCAGAGTCAGGAATAAGTTTAAAACACATTAAGGCCTGAAATAGCTTCGTATACCTGTTTCACATTAAAAGACAGCTTTTTTTGAGGAGCATGCTTTTAGGTGAGTGGCCAGGCAAGCTAAGTCTTCCATAAAACAACTTCTGTGGAACTGAGGTGTGAGAAGGGACACTCTCTTGCCTTTCACAAGCCTCTATCACCTTTTAAGCCTGTTTTTTAAGATAATAACATCTGAAATTCTCCTACCTTATGCTCTTCACTACCCTCCAATTACTAAGCTCATTTCAATCATGCTTGACAGATGAGCCAAAATTCCCTTCACCTCCAAAAGGGGAATTCCTCAAGCTTTTGTGAAAATCCAATGACATCCCATAACATCCAAGCACCTGATCTCCCAGACATCAGTCAAGCCCATGACACATGAGACCCACGGAAGCACACCACAGTCTACAAATGCTTCAGAGCTCGTAACATTGGCCAATCTTTAAAGGAACTTTACTTCAGTGGTCTTCTGTGCTCAAAAAATGACCATTTCTCAATTCCTCTTATGATCTGTTTTACCTCCTCACCTGCTCTCAGTGTTCATGTTGTGTCTTGGCATTCCTGAACACATCTGCAGACTACTCATCCACTGCAGGTGTGAGCCTGTACTATGGTATCAGTGGGAAACTGAACATTTCAACCACTTAGTTCACGCTTATTTCCCACTCAGGAAACAACGTCCATACATTTAACTTTCAAAGAATCAAATGACTCATTCTCCCCAACAGCAAACCTCCAAGGACACAATTCCTTCCAGAAATCAACGGAAAATACATCCAACTTAGCAGGAGACTGAAAGCTGGAGATTCTGTGTAGCTGGTTATTACTGCTTTGAACGGTCTGAAAAAATGCACACAACATGTATAAGAACAGATTTCATAATCCAGCTCTTGATACAGGTTTACACTGAGCAGTGACAGTGGAGTCTCCAGGCAAAAGAAGGACAGAATCATGGCTGGACTTCAAAGATCCACAAGTGTTTTTGCACTGGAGTCAGTAATGAGAGCAGACAAATTAGATGTCCAGATGTGTTTGGTGTGGAGAAGAAAAGACTTCAGGGAGACCTTAGAGCAGCCTTCTAGTACCTGAGGGGGACTACAGGAGAACTGAGGAGGGACTTTTTACAAGGGCCTGTAGTGACAGGATGAGGAGCAATAGCTTTGAACTGGAAGAGGGGAGACTGAGTTCAGAGACTATGAAGAAATTCTTTACAGTGAGGGGCTGGGACACCTGAACTGGTTGCTGAAGGAGGTTGGGGATGCCCCCTCCATGGAGGTGTTCAAGGCCAGGCTGCATGAGGTCTTGAAAAACCTGGTCTAGTGGAAGGTGTCCCTGCCCATGGCAGAGGTTAGAAGTAAATGACGTTTAAGGTCTCTTTCAAGTGAAGCCATTCTATGAATCTAGCAGGCAGCTTTTAAGATCTGGGAAACTTCATACAAAACTAAACTGTAATAAAGATTTCCCAAATGAGAACACCTCTGTAGTATTTTCTACACCTGGAGCGGGGGTTGAAAAAGGAATTTAGACCAGAGCTTGCAGATACTTTTGTGACAACTTGGTTCTAACTTTAACACAAATTACCCTTCAGGATACGCTACTCAAACTGCTTTTGCATGGAACAACACTGGCATCCAGTGGCCAATTCAATTAATCACAGATGTGAATCCAGCTAACCTCCTGTCAACTAGGAAGCATCACTTTATTTATAGGAGACAGATTAAATCTGGAGATGTTTGATACTTTGGGAGTATGAAAACCTTTCAGAACAAGAAAGAGGACAGGCTGACAGAGCTGGGGCTGTTCAGCCTGGAGAAATGAAGGCTCCAGGGAGATCTTATAGTGCCCTTCCAGTACCTGAAGAGGGCTAAAGGAGAGCTGAAGGGGGATTTTTTTACAAGGGTTTGTAGTGATAGGACGAGGAGAGATTTAGACTGGAAAGGAGGACATTCTTTCCAGTGAGGGTGGTGAGACACTGGAACAGGTTGCCCAGGAAGGTTGTGGACCTTGTTACCTCCCTGAAGGTGTTCATGGCCAGGTTGGATGAGACCTTGAGCAACATACTCAAGTGAAATGTGTCCCTGCCCAAGGCAGGGGGTAGGAACTGGATGATTATCAATGTGCCTTCCAACTCAAAGCATTCTGTGAATCTCTAAATAAAAGCACCTGCTGTAAAAGGAATCTCGGCTTACCTGGTAGCGCAGTGATGAAGTCCCGCTGTAACATGGGCTTCAAGTAAGAGTTAATATGTCCATGCTGATAGTGACACATTCGTGAAATAAGGTGTTCCACAAATTCCACTTGATCTGATTCAGACCACTGGTCAAAATATTTAATACACAAGTCTTTTTCCTTTTCGTAGTTTCCTTCCGATGGTCTTTTTCTTGAGACAATCACGGATGAGGTTCCATTACTTATCTGGGGGTAGGAAGGGAGGTATCAGTGGTTGACAGCAACACAAGCAACTGCTTTGTAAGAACTCTGACAAGGAAGAATGTGAGAAGATGCAAAGAAACGATCAACAAAACATTTCAAAACACATTCTTAGAGCTGTGAGTCATGCCATCTAAATTTCATCTCCCCACAGATAAAGATGGATTGAAGACCTTTGTGCATAGTTGTTACTTCTTACACCAAAAGATCTGAACTCCCTTACATCTCTTATGATTTAAGCAGCAAGGAACTCTTGAGGAGACCTCACCTGGAGTGCTGCATCAACCCAGGAAGGACATGGACCTGATGGAATGGGTCACAAAAATGATCAGAGGGCTGAAGCACTGCTCCCACAAACACAGGCTGGGGGAGATGGGCTTGTTCAGCCTGGAGAAGGCTCCAGGGAGATGTTAGAGCAGCCTTCCAGTACCTGAAAGGGGACTACCAGAAGGCTGCAGAGAGACTGTTTACAGAGGCCTGCAGTGACAGGATGAGGGGCAATGGTTTGAAATTTGGTAAGAGGAGATTTAGATTGGATGTTAGGAACAAGTTCATTACCATAAAGTGGGGGAACACTGGAATAGGTTGCCCAGGGATATAGTTCAGGTCCCATCCCTGGAGATATTCAAGGTCAGGCTTGACAAGGCTCTGAGCAACCCGAAAGATCTCTCTGCTTACTGCAGGGGCATTTGACTAGATGACCTTTGGAGATCACTTCCAATCCAAATCATTCTATGATTCTACAAACTGAATTCCCTGTAGAACAAATTTTACCAGGTTAAACCAGTGTTTTCTGCTCCATATTGCAGTCTGCCTCCACCTGTGACTGATGCAGGCTGCGGCAGTTCAAACAACACACAGAGATCTTCTCAAGTTGAGTATTAGTGCTCTAATTAACACCAAAACTGAAGGCCCCCTCATGCCAGCTGTTTGTCTATAATTGCAAACCGAGAATTACACAATGTCAAGGCCTTGTTTTGGTTTTGAAAAAACAATTCCTGACAATGTTTGGGATATTCACATTAAAAGGATCGTTAAAATCCTGGAAGCTTTAGCTAGAAATAAAGATGATACAAGAAGATCACCTCGGGACATACTGCTAATTAGTAAACAGAATCAAAGATTGATGCCAGGCTCTTCTGAGCCCTTCAGGAGACCAACAGGGCTGCTGGGGAACAACTGTTAGCTCTCTGAAATATTCCTGAACTTCTTCAAAGCAAATTGGTTGCAACTCCTTGCCATGGAAAGGTGCTGAATTTTGACCCGTGCTCGGAGAGGTCGAGCTGTATTCCCAAGTATCTTCTGATGCAGAACTGTCCTTTCAAGGGCAGCACAAAGTATAAAATCTAAGATCTTGTAATTTCTCAACTATTATTCATCAGCATCAGCCTTCACTTGAAGGCTAAGCTAATTTTAGCATGATACAGTCAACTACACACAAGGATGATTATGCAGATGCAAGATTTGGCTTCCCAAAAGCTGAAACATCTAAAACCATGCCAACTCTACATGAATGTTAAGTCCTACCTGCCATAGGGTATTTTTCTTTGGAGACTCATCTTCATTCTGATCCTCCATTACTGATGTGTTCTAGGGGAAAAAAGAAAGAAGAATTATGACTTCAATTTTTTTGTTCCATGGCAAATCCTTGCTCTGCAAGCATCATGAGAAAGCAAATCAACTGAACAGATAAAATTCATTTTCCCAGTGAACAGAATTATCAAAGAAGTCTGGCCACGAAACCTGGGTGTTATAAATAAATTCTCCTTTTAACTGACATGTTTATCAATTCCATTTACTGTAAAGATAACTCCCCAACTCCTCTCCAATTTCCTTTGACAGGTTTTCATGCAGCCTTTCAACACTTTTCTCACTGGGAAATAAATTCACTTTCATCCTATTCAAGCCAAAGTAATTAAACCTGTCAAAGTAATCAAGTAGCACTTTCTGCCAAAGTTAAATTGCATACATCTAATTGGGAAAAAAAAAAGAAAATAAAAATTGCTACATACTACTTACATGCAACAGAATGGGACTTTCCTTTCCAGCTCTAGCTCACCACAAGGAGGGACCCTTCTCTCCACAACACCTCTGGAACTTACTGCCACAGCCTGTGTCCTACAACCCTTGGCAGTCACTGTCTTGCTTCACCCTGATTTAATTACCCTGCTCTCCCAATGCCATAAGTGCTCCTCCTATTCTTTCCTTCCCTTTTGTTTGAGGACCAGAGATGGAAGAATTTCTACCAACATCTGGCTGCAAACATTTCTTTTTGGTCTTACCTCAGGTTTTGAAAGCCTTTCACCCTTCTTCCCCTTTTAATTACCTGGTCCCCCTTGCTGTCCATAGCACAACCACCAGCTACTTCTACCTATTCGTTGGTACTCCACACCTAGGTAGTAACTGCTCATGTGGCTTCCCACCAACCCTGTCCTGCCTGTTACTCATGCTCAGGAGAAACCAGCTAACTGCCTGAATGTCCTAAAACATTATCTGTGTGTATTTCAGCCTCCTTCCCCTCTACCAGCTGTCTCAGCAAAAAGAGGAACACAGCTCCCAAGTAAGACACATGATGGAATAAGTCACGCCACCCCTTTAACTTCTGTCATCACAGATTATGGATTAACCCCTTCACAGCTGCATCCATTCTCATTCAAAAGGCAATTCCACCTCAAAAGCATTCACTGCTTGATCTCCTCCTTCTTGCCTAAAGGCTGGACCAGAAAAATCAGAAAACATAACAAATTGATAGTGCTATTCCTCTAGTCAAGCCTTCCTCCACCGCTGTGTCTGAAGTTTACCTTGAACCCTCTTCTGCCTTCCAGTTAGGCAAGGAAAATCATGCATCACCTGGATGAAAGATTCCATTATAAAAACTGTGTCCACTGGGTGATGGAAAACCTCAAATCTACCTCACTGTGATGCACATGACAAAGACAAATAGAAGGCCAGGGGATGGCTAGCAGGGAACCCAAAACTGGACAAAGGCAGGCAAGGTTTTTGTTACCCCAAAGATAGTTTTCAGTGTTTCTGGACATACTTTGCCATTGGAAAAGTAAACCACACTTTCCACATGTTCTACCTGATGGTCTCCTGGGGGCCATTCCAATTCTTCATAACTACACTGTGTCCATAACCAGCACCACCAGGGCTGGGCAAACCACGTGTCAAAGATGCTCTTCCCACTGTGCCTGGTGCCACAAGAGGGAGCACAAAGCAGCCATGGCCTCACTGGTACCCAACTGGCCCACACCAGTTAAACTACAAAAGCAAACGTGACCCCAGGGAACTATGCAGGTTTTTTGTTTGGTTTTTTTTTTTTTTTTTCCCAATTTAATTTTATTTTAAAATTGAGTGTGTAGAAATACTAATTACAATGATGACATGTTGGTTAACAGTGTTTTCAATTAGTATGCCCTTAAATGAGTAAGGAACATCTCATCTTTTGCAGCTGAAGACTAAATACAGGCATCAATCCTGGAGGCTAAGAGCAAGGAACAGGAGCTCTCATTGAAAATATCAGACAGGGATGACTTGGGTCAGCACATTCAGCAGAACTCCCACATGATACCAGTATTATCCCAACTTAGCTTTACTGCAAGACTCTGCCATTGCCTTCTTCTGCCACTGCTAACTTCCTCTGGCTTGTAGGGTAAGAACTGCCTCCTAAACTCACAGATTCACAGACTGCATTAGGTTGAAAGAGACCCTCAAAGGCCATCTTGTCCAAACCCTCTGCAGTCAGCAGGGACACCTCCAGCTAGACTTAGTTGCCCAAAGCATCCTCCAACCTGGCCTTGAACACCCCCAAGGGTGGGGGTGGAGATCCACAACCACTCCGGGCAACCTATTCCAGAGTCTCACCACCCTTTAACTGAAGAACTTCTTCCTAAGATCCAATCTAAGCCTACTCTCCATCAGCTTAAAACCATTCCCCCTTGTCCTGTCACTAGACATCCTTATGAGAAGTCCCTCTCCAGCCTTCCTGTAGGATCCCTTCAGGCACTGGAAGGCAGCTCTGAGGTTCCTCTTGGAGTCTTCTCCAGGCCACTCAGCCTATCCTTGCAGAGGAGATGTTCCAATGCTCAGATTATCCTTGTGGCCTTCACCTGGAGTCACTCCAACAGTTCTACATCCTTACAGTTTGTTTCCCCTATTATATCATCCCTCCCTAAAAATTTCACTCGACTTCTGTCCTAAACACTTCTTTTTAGTATAATTCCCTCAATCACAAACATCCTAACTCAGCCTCTACTGTGTTTCTAAAGTACTAACTAAAGACTAAAAGATGTCTGAGCAGATCCTGCCCTGTTGCCTGGAAGAAGCAATTAGACAGCTCTGATCTGTCTTGCACATCCACAGCACTTGGCAAACAAAGAATTTCAGAATTCCAAGCAGCTGGAGTCACCAGCCTTTGCTCAGGAAGGCCTCCAGCTCTTGTGCAAGAAGAAAGATAGGAATCTACAAATTCAACTCGCCCCTTCAGCATGCTGCTTGCTCCTCTCAACTTGTACCTTGCTGTTTACCACACCCACCCTCGTCATACAGCTCCCGTTCTGGTCAGCTCTGTGGGAGTGCTGGTTTTGGCTGGGACTGAGCTCGTTTTCTCTCTATTAGCTGGCATGGGGGCGTGGAGGATGTGGTTTGAATTTGTGCTGGTAACAAGGTTGATAATTCAGTTTTTCCTCATTGCTAAGCAAGGCTTACAACCTAGTCAAGGCCTTTTCTGCTTCTCCACTCACCAGTTAGTAGACTGGAGGTGCAGAAGAAATTGAGGGGGGATGCAGCCTGAACAGCTGACCCCAAGTAACTAAAAGGATGTCCCAAACCTTATGACATCATGCTCAGCATATAAATCACCGAGGCAGAAGGGGAGATGTTAGAAGTGCTAGAATTTGTCTTCCCAAGTCACCATTACACATAATAGAGTCCTGCTTTCCTGGGGATGGCTGAACACCTGCCAGCCTATAGGAAGCAAGGGAGGAATTCCTTGGTTTGCTTTGCTTCTCTGCATGGCTTTTGCTCTACCTGTTAAGACATATCTATCCCAATCTGCAAGTCTTCTCTCTTTTACTCTTCTAATCTCCGCCCCATCACACCAGAGTGGAGCAAGCAAGTGCTGAATGGGGCTTAAACCACAACAGCAATTTTCCCAAATAGTTTTGAAGTGGCATCAACTGGGAATTCACTCCATTTTACTGCAGTTCTGCTGCTGAACAGCACCAAAACCTGGTGCAAATGATGAACTTGTGACTCCAGTTACTCTGGCAAGGCCATGAGCCCCTGCAATGCAACTGACCTGCAGTTGCAAACCCCAGAAGACACAGGCTTAATTTTTTTTATCCCCACAACCTCAAGAGCCTAGCAGCTTATCAGTGTAAGTTCACCTTCTAAATTATGTCCATTAATCTTGTTTCTAAGTTCTTTTTTTTTCTCCAGAAATTTTTGTTCAGTTGCTCACAGCTCTTGCAAAAGTAGAAAGATTATTTCCAACCAGCTGTCATTCCTTAATTAGGCTGGAAGAAGCATTCTCCATCCCCTGCTGGGAATGGCAGCAGCAAAGTGATAACAATGGGTCTAAGCAGAGATGTTTTCCACTGCCTTTTAGTTGTTATAACCCAAATGAGTAAGCTACACTGAGATAATCTCTATCTTTATCCCAAGAGCAAGGCCAGCGATGGCAACAAAACTTACAAACTTCCCAACAAGCTGCAGGATTTTAAAAGTTTGTTTCCTCAAGATTTGCATCCCAGATCCCTCACCTCACTTCAGGCTTCCTTTAGTCTTTCTGCTCCACAATACCATAAGTCTTCAGGGTTTCTATGAGATGCAAATGAATATGGGAAAGAGGTTCAAAAGTTACTTGGGGAAAAGGAGGTNAAAAGAGATAGTTATTTTAAAACTTCATAGAGCAGTTTCACTGAAGATATTTAGATACCTGGCAGCAATGAAAACTGACATCTCAAGCACCACTGTTCCACAGCTGTACAGCATTATAAACAAAAGCATTCAAGTTTTTTTTGTAGATGAATGGCACTCAGCCTGCAAGGCTCATCTCCTTCAGGAGATACACCAAAAAAGCTACAGCTTCTCTAGCAGAAACCTACCAAACCTGTATGTGCCACCCAGATTTCTGTTACAGGCAGAGTTTCCACCATGCTCCAGAACTTGGGAGTGACTTAAGTCACTTAATTGTCTCTGAAGAGAAACAGCAAGGTGCAGCTTTCTTCTTTAACCCAGTTTTAGTTCCAGTATCCAGAGAGCAATTACCGAAGCGACAGCAATAATCCTGGGAACTGGGACAAGACATACAAGCTGCAGGAGTAGCCAAGCAGGCAACAATGCTAAGTTTCTTTGATGAGAAAGGTTTCCCTATCAAAGAATGGATGCACAGGATACAAAGGATGGATGGACAAAGCTAGACAATAGCTGTGTTATCTTGAAAAAACCCAGCAGTATTCAATGACTAACTTTGGCTGTAATAAAAGGGAAAGTGACAGAAAACAAGAGTTTCTCTTTCCTACTACCCTTCAGACTACAGAAGCAATTCTGATTTGAGTTACAGATCAACTAAGCCTTTAACAACCTAATTTTGACAGAATTCCCACTCCCTAACAAAGGTACTGGGAAATTTCAAGTTAAAATTACAAAATAAGGAACACTAACCCAAACAGTTGTGCTCAACAGGCTCTGATCTCCTCAAACAAATCACCTCTCTATCTGACTCTGACGGTGAGGAAATGATAAAGAATAACTAACACCTACTTGGATATCCTGAAGTTAAACCCAGTAGATCAAGCTCATCCTCTGGATACTCAGATTGCCTTCTGAAACCAGCTCTGCCAGCAGAAGGGTTCCTGAAGGTATTAATTACACATTCACCCAGAAGAGGAGAAGAATCCACCATCCTAAGTGACAACTGGACCACAGCAGTAAGGAGGAAAGCTGGGTTACCATCCCCAAGCCATCAGCTTGTGTCCCTCAGGGCTTCCTGTTTCCAGCACAGCCAGAAAAATCTCCAACGGTTTAAAGCCTTTCCCAAATCAGTGCAAGCCTCTCTTTGGGATGGAATGAGCACCACTTTCTAATCCTGTTCAACAAAGTCTATTAACAATATCTTGATACTTGATCAGGGATAGCAGGGGATTTTCTTCATTTATCTACAGAGAGACTAAAAAATATACTGAAGTGCAAACTAAATGGAGTTGCAGAACCACTAATGAACTGCACAGGATGTGACTCAACTCCTCTCACTGCAAGGATCACACAGCATCACAAAATGGGAGGTGTTGGAAGGGACCTCTGGAGATAAACTTCAATGCCCCTGCCAAGGCAGGTTCATCTAGAAAAGGTCACACAGGAACACATCCCAGAAGACTTTGAGTGTCTCCAGAGATGAAGATTCCAACACCCCTCTGGGCAGCTTGTTCCAGGGCTCCAGCACGCTTCAGTTAGTTTTTCCTCATGCTCCAATGGAACTTTGTATGTTCAAGTCTGTGTCTGTTACCTCTTGTCCTGTCACTGGGCATCACTGAAAAATGCCTGGTCCCATCCTCCTGACACCCACCCTTAAAGTATTTATTAGCACAGATCAGACCACTCCTCGGGCTGCTCTTTTCCAGACTTATCACAGCCTTCAAAAATCTGTGCATGTGAGTCTGCAAGGAATGCAGAACTATTACAGTGCTCACAAATCCAAGGTCAGAAATAGGAGGATAGTGAAAAGACTGTCAGTAACCCAACAGCAAGAAGTCATTCCTGCAAAAAATGCCTCCCAAAGCATAGCCACAGGCTATAAGGGGAGGAATGACATTAAGGATGCCCAAATCAAAGCACACAAAGGCATGGAGAGTTATTTAAATCTGGTCACTAAAAATGTCTGGCTTCATAGGCAGCACCACCATAGACATATCTCCAGCTGGAGGTTTAACCTCACTCAGGTTGCCCAGAAAAAATGGTTCCCTCCAATATTTCTCCATTAATTATATAGTAAGATAAAAAGATGCTTTTTTTATAAATATATAAATTAGTGAGAAAATCATAGAAGGTGTTCAGGGCCAGGCTGGATGGAGCTTGTTGATGTATCTAGTGGAAGACATCCTTGTCCACGGCGGGGGGGGCTGGAACTAGATGATCTTTAAGGTCCCTTCCAACCCAAACCAGTCTATCAATCTATGAGAGGTGTCAAAGTGGGCATGTAAAATGTTAGGTGTCTTAAAAACATCCCATATACAACTTGTGGTCAGACCACAGGATTTGTTTTTAGCTACTCAGAACACTAACTGGATAACTGTCTGCTGGTACTGAAATCACCCTGTCGTCCTGTAAACTTTTGGGTGCTTAGTCAGAAGCCAAGCAAAAATGGTGCCTTATTTTCAGTATCAGAGGGGTTTTTCTAATTTTGCCTTCAGCTGTTGCTTCTTGGTGGACTCTTTTAGTATTTCAAGTATATTTTTGTTTGAGCTGCCAGCAATAATTGCACTAAAATAAAACCTGGTAACTGGGAGAAGAGCTAACTAGGTAAGAAATGAAGGGGATTGAGCTTAATTTGTGCTTGCAAAAAATAGTTCAATTTAAGCTGAAACAAGCAGTCACTAGCACAGATGTCAAATATAGACATGTCCATGGTCAGCAAGAGTTAACTTTTAAGACAGAATTTCTGGATATCTCAAGCTGGAAGAGATCTATAAAGATCATTGAGTCAAACTCCCTGCTTTTCACAGGACTATCTAAACTTAAGTTTAACTTGGTGAACCTTAGACCTTTGCTTTCCAAGTGTTTTACAGTGACAGTGGACTATAGGTTGAGTCCATCTACCATCAAGTATTTTCAGGAACTCTGTTTGGAAAGTCATTTGGCTGGAGGCTGTACTTTCTGCTTTCCTCAAGGGAATTCTTTTGTGTGCATGAAGGAATGACTTTACTCTGGTCAAGACCTGGAGTATTGCATCTAGAGCCCTCAATGCAGGAAGGATATTAACCTGATGAAGTGGGTCCAGAGAAGGGCCACCAAGATGGCTAGGGGGCTGGAACAGCTCAGCTCCAAGGACAGGCTAAGAGAGCTGGGATTGTTCAGCCTAGAAAAGAGAAGGTTCCAGGGAGACCTAAGAGCAACCTTCCAGTACCTGAAGGGGTCCTACAAGAAAGCTGGGGAGGGATTTTTACAAGGTCATCCCTCTTATGCTGGGGACACCAGAAATGGATGCAGTGCTCCAGGTGGGGTCTTACCAGAGTAGAAGGGCAGAATACCCTCCCAGGTCCTGCCTGTCACACTGCTTTGGATGCAGCCCAGCACACATCTGCCTTCTGGGCTGCCAGCAACCATTTCTAGCTCATGGTGAGTTTGTCATCAGCTGGCACCCCCAAGTCCTTCTCTTCACAGCTACTCTTGAGCCACACCTCGCCCAGCCTGTATCTGTGCTTAGGTAGCTGCTTCAAAGACACCCAAGCTCTCATTTAATTTCTGGGCATCTGGAATCAAGAGGCAATATCCCAAACCTGCCTGTATCCATCCCGTATTAATATTTTGTATTTACAAGGCCAGCGAGTACAGGATTGTGTAATTGTAGCAATTTGATGACTCATCCCTGCACCATTCCCAAGCATCCAACCATGAAGGCCTGCAAAACTTGCACATCACGCAAACTGTTTTCTGAAAATAAATATGTTGAGCCCCAAATATCTAAAGTCACTTTCTCCACACCTGACCCTCAAAACAGAGAAGTACCACTTTTATGCAGAATGGGCTAACTAAAAACACGGCAGACTCTGTTTTAAGTTCAGCTAGGCAAGGTTTGAGAGTTATGTTAAGCCTTGTTGTGACATTTTCAGCTGCTCAGTTCAAGATGGTAGCTGAACAAATTTGAATCAATAATAACAGTAAAATCTGAGATTGTGCAGGAGCACCCAACAGTCAGAAGTAGCCAGGAAATCTTAGTGCAATGCCCCACCTGAGCCTTACTGATCATATTTTACTCCAGCTGAAAACTGGCTTTATATTCCAATTTGATTCAGCAGCCTTTTCCCATCACAACAGCAGGAGAAATGACACCTTCAGCTTACAAGTGCCACCTGTTTTACAGCTGCCTCCATTTGTGCCCTTACCTCTATGGTCACTCAGCATTTCTGGGCAGATACTGGACAGATAAGAGACTGAGGCAGCTCTCTTAGGAGGAAGGACTGAGAGACCTGGGGCTCTTTAGTCCAGGGAAGAAAAGGTTCCCTCTTAGACTTATCAGTGTCTACAAATATCTGAAGGGTGGCTGTCAGGAGGATGGAACCAGTCTCTTTTCAGTGACAGCCAGTGACAGGATGAGGGGCAATGGATGTAAACTCAACCACAGGAAATTCCATATCAACATGAGAAAAATCTTTACTGTGCACCCTGGAGCAGGCTGTTCAAAGATGTTGTGCAGCCTCCTTCTTTAGAGATCTACAAAACCCACCTGGATACATTCCAGTGTGACCTGCCCTAGGTAGTCCCTCTTTGCAGGGGGAGCTGTACTCAATCTCTGGAGGTCGCTTCAGACCCTTAGCACTCTGTGATTCCCTGTGTAAGTACATCTGCAATCCACATATGCTTGCCCAGACCAAAAAATCAATACTTAAATCCTGTATTAAAGCAGCCACCAGGCTGATCACTGTTATATCTGCAAATGGCTGCAATCACCTACCTAAAATGCTTCTGAGTTAACCATAAGTCTAGAGTATGAGTATTCCACAAGAGAAATTCTTTCTGCCTGCAAATAATAATTTAAGAGTAAAACAATTACAGCAGAAGCATGGCTATACCAAATTGCATGTAGAAAGGTACAGACACTAGGAGCCAAGCACTGGATTTTCTTAATTAAGTAAAGACAAAATAAGTTACCTTAAGTTCTCAGCTACTACTATTGATTTTGCACTAACAATATTGCTAATTAATTTTCCAAATAAGTTTATTTAGTGGAATCTATCTGTGCTTCTAATCTCTATCCATCATGAAGCCTGTAGAAGAGAAGGCTCCAGGGAGACCTTAACATCTGAAAGGGACCTACAGGAAGACTGAGGAAGGACTGTTTAGAAGGGCCTGTGGTGAGAGGGCAAGGGTTAGGGTTCGAAACTGGAGCAGGGGAGATTTAGGTTGGACACCTGGAAGAAGTTCTTCACAATGAAGATGCTGAAATACTGGAACAGGTTGCCCAGGGATGTGACTGAGGCCCAGTCCCTGGAGACATTCAAGATCAGACTATGTGGCCCTGAGCAGTCTGCTGTAGTTGGAAGTGTCCCTGATGACTGCAACAGGGTTGGACAAGATGACTATAAGAGTCCCTTCCAAACCAACACAATCTGTGTATCTGTAAATTTTTTTTTTTTTTCAGTGTAAGTTTAAGACTCAAGGGAAACTTGGAATCATGTTTCCCACACAGTGAACTCATCGAAACTACTGAAGTAAATGCACCACCTTTGCAGAGCTTCCTCTGCATCACTTGTCCCATGCTACATACCTGAATGTTCAGACCACTTGTATCTACAACTACACTAAAAGCTACCCTAAAAAACTGCACTGTTAAGGGGATTAGATAGATCAAGTTGGGATTTTTTTTTTTTTGTCTAATGGAAACAAAGTAGTGTTTACTATGTTGCAAACTCTCTCAAGCCATGTAAAGAGCCCCTTTAGCTTTTATTTCCTGTATTAAAAAAAAAAAATCACCAATGAAAACTTGAGGGAAAAACACTGTCTCAAGCATATACCAACTTTCCTTCCTTCCAGACCAGATGCAAAGAAAGCTCTTCAGATTCATTCATCTGCTCATTTATAGGACTTGTAAAAGGAAAACAAACTATTTAGAAACTTGCATTTCACTGCTGACTGCTCAAATTAGCACATCCATCAGAACCACTTGAACTGAGGAATTTAAGCAGGCAAACAGCAGCTGACTTCAAGGACTCCCTAAGCAGCCGAGCCATTTTAGAGCTCCCTGACACATCCCTACAATCAATACCCTATTTCTACATTAGCACTCGTGTTTCAAAGCCCAAACCAGCTTGCACACCCCTCCTGCCAGCCAAGGAGCTCAACCGGAGTGTCAGTTCCACAAGTGCTAGCACAGCGTGGGCATCCCAAGTCAGATGGCAGATTTTAAATTACACTGTGCTGGACAGCACTGAGTAGAAAAGCTCTAAGCTGCCTGTTTTTCTCTGCATTATGCTCAGCGATAAAGAGGGCAAACCCCACAAGGTTCCCCTCCACAACGAACCATCCTGTTACTGGTATTTCAGATGGAAGGCAGGGTAAGTAACACCTTACAAGCAAATTTCGGGCTAAGCCAGTTAATTAGATGAGTTCAGATTCATCAAAAAAGAAATTAGCCTGTGTTAAGTTTAACTACATTTGCAACTTGGCTGCCTGCTGCAAAGTTAAAAATACTTCAAGGGCTATTCCTAGATTCTCAGAGGAAATTTAGGTTCAGATCTCTGCTGCTAGTTCCATGTGAAACCAGCTTTGTCCAGATTTAGTTACTTCAAGGTGCTGGCCAACAGACAGGCACAACCCTCAAGACCAAGGTATCTAAACACCAGTATGAAGAACAGACCACTAATGGGCATCAGAAATACAGACACTGCAGCCAGCTCAGGACCCAGATCATTAAAGCATTTTTTCAGAATCTGACCCTTTTTTTCCCCCTCATATTCACTACTGCTTAACACATGCAGTGGTGCTTATTACCTCCGTCTTTCCCTCAGATCTCTTTGAGATCTTCAGCCCTTTAACCCTGGAGGAAAACAATGGCACGGAGCAGAAGGAAGAGAAGCAGCAGACAGGTACATCCACCAGTGAGAACAGTGGCTGAGCAACAAACACAAATAGCACACACAACTGAGGAGCAATTGAAAGTAAGCAGCTCCAAACAACTGCCCGTCCACAGCCACAAATTCATGGGCATTAAATACTAACAGACTAGAGCTGGGGAACCAGAAGAAGCTATAAGCTTCATTAAACATTCACTGCATTCCTCCAAGCATGCTTATGGATTTTATCTGGAAGTAAACCACCACAGGTCCCTCCCCAGCTTTCTTATAGGCCCCCTTCAGGTAGTGGAAGAGCCTGGAGAAGAGAAGGCTCCAGGGAGACCTTAGAGCAGCCTTCCCGTATCTGGAGGCCACAAGAAGACTGGGGAGGGACATTTTGCAAGAGCTCGCAGTGCTACAATGAGCAGCGACAGCTGAGCTGGAAGAGGGGAGATTGAGACTAGAGATTAGGAAAAAAATTCTTCCCAGTGTGGGTGGTGAGACACTAGAATAGGTTGTCCAGGGAGGTCATGGATGCCCTGTCCGTGTAGGTGTTCAGGACCAAGTTGGACGAGGCCTTGAGCAACCCAGTCTAGAGGGAGATGTCCCTGCTTATGGAAGGGGAGTTGGAACTAAATGATCTTCAAGGTCCCTTCCAACCTAAACCATTCCATAAATCTATGAATTAAATACGCAATAAAACCAAAGCTTGAAACCAGCCAGCCACTCCAAGAAAGAAAGCTCTGCTTTTAGAAGTCCTGCTTTTTGTTCCAAAGATATCTGGTAACTCATGACTCTCAATCTGGCAACTCATGAAACGGTATCAATCCATCCTAACTATTCAGGAAGTCCTAATCATTCATTAATTGCCTGAAACACAATCTTTTGCTTGTAGACAACCTCAGTGTCTTTCTGTAATTACTGCCATCCGAGCAACTAGGAGAAAACCTTATCTCAAAGAAGGCTGCAGGCTAACTTCAGCTAGAGAAAGAACCATTCAGTAATACAAGATGGGAAAAAAAAATACCTCAATCATTTCTTCAAATCCCCACTCAGCCTTGCCTGGGGTTAGCCCAACACTCTGCATGCAAGTGCAGATCTTATCTAGGTATTAAGAGGAATGTGCAATTGCATCATTTAGATTTCACATGATTTCTATAATGGATGCCTAAATGCTCCTGACCTGTAAGGCCAGCACCACTTCTCCCTCAGCAGCTTCAAGAGACAGTTGATTAATGCAAAAAGCACATCACTGGAAGGCTGTAGAGAGCAGGATCTGAGAACCGGAGGAGCAGTTGCTCAGTGTCTGAGGTTCCTCTTTTTGGAGGACTATTTTTAATCCATGCCTTACTCTGTGTTACAGCAGACCATCTTGCAGGGGTGCAAATGAAAGCTGCTGCGCAGGGCAGCGATTGCATTAGCTTTGACGGGAACATAAATTAGTATTTGAAATTGCTGCAGCTCTTAGCAATGGCTCTGGATTTCCTCAGGCATGATTCAGTATAATGTGTTGATACATGAATCCATCATGAAGAAATGGACTTGCTGCCTTAGGGACGGATCCTTGCCAGTCAGAGACAACTGAATGTCATCCCTACTGATACCAGAGAGAAACACTAGCAGGAGGCTGGCTAGCAAGTCTCCCAAAGGGCTAAGGACCGGATCTTTAAGCTCATGTTACTCACTCTATGTTCAGAAATCCCTCCTGCAACAGCCAGCGGCTTAGTAAACTATCTCAAGATGAAGTCTTATCACCACTTCCTCCTTATCTCTATCATAAAGATTAAGTAAATTACTAACTTTTGAATAGTACCAACTTCTGAAGAAAAGAAAGGTAAGAGACCTGCCCACTAACGGCCACAAGTGAAACAACCTGAGAAGAGAGAGAGAGAGACAGACTCCTCAAAGGAGTCATTCTTCTGTTCAAGCAAGCTTGAAGCTTGGGGTGAAGTCACAAAGTGACAGAATCACAGAATGTGAGGGGTTGGAAGGGATGTCAAAAGATCAAGTCCACCTTCTCTGTCAGAGGAGGATCACCTAGGGCAGGTAACACAGGAACACAACCAGTTGGGGTTTGAATGTCTCCAGAGAAGGAGACTCCACAACCTCTTTGGGCAGCCTACTCCAGGGCTCTGTTACCCTCACAGTGAAGCAGTTTTTCCTTATGTTCATGTGGAACTTCCTATACTCCAGTGTCCAACCCTTAGAGCTCTCTCAAAACTGCTGAAAACAAAGCCTAAAAAAAGCACTCACACGTACTGAGCTGTTTATACCAGCAAAACTCTCTACCCACAAGCAGAAAGGTCAGTGGTTGGCAACACCAAACAGCCCCACCCTGGAGAGGCCACTGCAGATGACCAACATGCAGAGTAGTTTTGCAGGCTCCCTTTCAGCTCCCAGCCCAGAGTTACCATTTGCTGCATGCTTAACACAGCCCAGAAGGAAGAGAGTCCATGGGTAGCCTCCAGCAAGAGGCGTACCTCGTGTCTGGGGAAAATCAGTAATCAAAATCTACAGAGATTTACTCCATTTGCTACTCTCCTGCCACCAGGGAACAGACTTCCGCTCCTCAGCTAAGGAAACTCAAGAGGAAGAGCTTGGTTCATGGATCAATACTCGCTCATTGGCTGAAGTTTCATGTAATCTACTAAGTAAGCACTCTCTCCTACTTAAATATAAACCATAGGAATTGACCCAATATAGAGAAGGTCTCTTCTCACCGCTAAGAACAAACAGGCTTAGTTAATTATTAAAGTCATAAAGCTCAAAGCACTCAGACACACAAAGGATGGCTGCAAAAAGTGCTTATCATAACACTTTCCTTCAGATTATAAATCACGCTTAGGGAAAAAAAACAGCCCATGCGTTTTGCATCTTATCTCACCGGTGTCTAGACCTAAAAACAAGCCATGGCCACACCAGCAGGAAGCACCACAAGCTGATGGCACTGCAGGAGACTGCAGCCAGAGCTCTGCCTGGCTCTCCTGGGAATGCATCCCAAACACCAGCCCCAGTATTAGGTACTCCACGACAAGAAATACACTGGGTACCAGAGAGTGGTCTGAAGGAGACCATCAGGATGTCTGAGCACAAGAGAGGGGCTAATAAAATGCAATACTACCCTTCACAAAATGTTTGCAATGTAGATTTACAGAACAGTTTAGGTTGGAAGGCACCTTAAAGATCATCTAGTACCAACTTCCCTGCCATGACAGGGACTCCTCCCACTAGACCTGGCATCGAACAGGGAGGGAGCATCTACAACCTCCTTCAGCCACCTGTTTGAGTGTCTCACCACCCTCACTGTCAAGAATTTCTCTGTAATCTCCAGACTAAACTTCCCCTCCTCAAGCTTCAATCCATTGCCCCTTGTTCTATCAGTACAAGCCCTTGCAAAAAAATTCCCTCCTCAATTTTCTTGTAGATCTCTGCAGGTACTGGAAAGCTGCTCCAAGGCCTCCCCGGAGTACTCCTTTCTCCAGGCTGAACAGCCCCAGCCGGTCTTCATACCAGGGAGGTTCTTCAGCTCTCTGACCATCCTCATGGACCCACTCCAACAGTTCTATGTCTCTCTTATTCTGGGGGCACCAGTACTAGATGCAGTGCTCCAGGTGAGGTGTCACCAGAGCAGAGGGGCAGAATCCCTGCCTCATTCTGCTGCTCACACTGCTTTTGCTGCAGCCTGGGATACACAACTACGTGCAACTAACACCGAGCTGAGCTGTCACATCAGTCCTCAGACTGCAACACACACAGACTACCAAATGAAAAATAACAATATAGAAGATATTTTGAAAAACTGCTGAAAACAAAATCCAAAGTGCACTTTGAGAGGAGACTCCAGGTTTAGCCAGAAGCAACAGCAGTGGGAAGCTCTGCTGCTGCTGAACAGAGGGAAAAATGACCATTTTTAGGTCAGATCTGCAGACTGGGTAACTCAGACCATTCACTGCACAACACAGCAGCAGCCTTTGGGTATCTTTAATTGCTTCTACACTACTAGGCTTAGTTTTAAAGCTTTCTGCCTCAAAGAAGTCTGTTTAAAATAGAGGGACAAGCCCAAATATTTCAGATATTGGAGAGAACATTCTGTTCCTATAATGAAAAGGAATCAAATATGTATTTCTTTTTAATGGACCTGTTGGACTGCTTCCAAAAAAAAGAAATGGTAGCAACCCCACTCTTTTGAGGCAAAATACCCGAAAACATGTCAAAGAAGTATTTGTAAATGACTTTAAACCTAAGAGAAGAAGCGAAGCAGTTGTCTGGGTAGGAGAACTCATTTCAACAGCTGCATAGAAGAATAACATTTTCAAAAGCGTGCAGACGACACAGTGCCAGGCTATTCATCACCCACCCATTTGTCATTTCATGCACCACAGGGAAAGGTTTCAGCAGAATGCAGCTCCTGCACTCAGTGGCATTTTAAGAACACTGCATCACGTTCAGGTCTGAATTTGTACTGGGAACAACAGATGAAGTTTTCATGTCACTAAATCAGAATTCTTAAGTCTTCACTTACAGTGTTTTTTTCGACTCTAGTCTCCATTGTTGTACTTCCTTCTAGCATCTGAACAGAAAGATCAAGCTCACAGTTAGTGAGGCATAACAAATAGAAGCTGAAGCACGTTAATGCTAAATCCTATCAATAGACAAACTTCCTTCATCGGGCCTCAGCTCAGCTGTGATTCCTCACTGCTCATAAATCATTTCCTTTGCAGGAAATGCTACTGGAAGGAACAAATATTCAAACTCTAATGCTCCAGAACTCCACTTGCCACTCCTAAGCACTAAATACTTCTGAAAGTCAATAAACTATGAACTGGCCAATACTAATGGCTTTTATGACCACATATTTGGGAAGACAGCTACAGAAAGCCAATCAATACACCCATTTTAATCAATAAGCAGGGATGACACTGGCAGGAAGGAAATGTCACTTTCCTACTGCTTGTCCATTACGAGGACACATGGTGTAAGAATGAAAATGCAGACCAAGGAAAATCTATAGAGTTAGACATCTCCTTGTGCAGTAGTCAAGGGTAAAGAACGGGTAAAATGAAGTGCACTATCACAAGTCTATAGACCATTGGGAGAACAAATTGGGAGGACTCAGGTATCTTTGAGAGTAAGAAAACTACGAATATCAAGATCTGGCCTCTGGTGAAAGAAGTTGATTTCTCACACTGCAGGATCTAGAAGTGAAGTTTGTGGTTCCTGTAGTGAACGGATGCTCTGTTACAACTTCCAAGCTACGTACCCGCCACGTGCATGAAAAAGGAAGAAGAGAACATTACACAGAAAGAGCTATTCTGGAAACTTGAAGGATAGTAAATAGGAAGGTGTAGGAAAAAGCCCAGAACATTGAGAGGGGAGGTCTAAATAAGCAAGAAAAAACTAAGCAGGTTTAGCAGACAGGTACAATGACCTCTGTTAACAAAACAAAAACAAACTACAATATTAAGGAACAGTGTGACTTGGAGAAAAGAGGGAGATGGCTGAGCACTATTTGGTTACTAGGTTAATTTCATTGCACCTAACAATTTATTACCCAAGCATTATCTCATCACATGCTAAATTATGCAATAATTCAAAGCCATGTTTGAGGTCTTATCTTCTGTTGCTTAATGATTAGTCTTCAGTTCACACTGGAGCTGTTTACTTCCAGAACCAGACATTTCCCTCTGCTTGACAGGGCTGGTGCAGCTATTTCCCAAGCCAGCATGACAGTGGATGTTCAAAACCACTGCAAAATCTCACAAGGATGAAGCTAGGGGAGATGATGTATCCATATGGCTGCATTACACAACTGCTAACAGAACCAGTTTCTCCAAGCACCTAAATAAGAGACCAGTATGCTCTTAATCTTGCTGTCAAATCCTTATCAAAAAAGATGAAAACAGGAACTATTCAAAACTGAGTTCACAACATTAAGCTCCTTGGTTCAAAAGCATCATTAAAGATAATCAAGTAGTTACAAGTAAGGCCTCAGAATCTAATAGTTTCAGTTACTATGAACTGGTATTTAAGATATCAGAATCACAGAATGGTAAGGATTGAAAGGGACCTCGAGAGATTGAGTCCAACCCCCTTGCTAGAGAAGGATCACCTAGAGCAGGTCACACAGGAAGGTGTCCAGGCAGGTTTTAAAAGTCCCCAGTGAAGGAGACTTCACAGCCCCTCCGGGCAGCCTGCTCCAGGATTCTGTCACCCTCATAGTGGAAAAGTTTTTTCCTTATGTTCCTGTGGAACCTCCTCTGCTCCAGCTTGCACCCCCTGCCCCATCACTGGACATCACAGAGCAGAGCCTGGCTCCGTCCTCCTGACACTGCCCTTCACATCTTTATAAACATGAATAAGGTCACCACTCAGTCTCTTCTGCTCCATCTGAGAAGAGCCTACATAGGGTTTATGTAGACTCTTGTAAAGCAAGAGTAAACCTAATCTCTGTTTCTTCTTTTACATTGGTAGTAGATTACTTTTGAAGCCTAAACATTTGAAACAGCACAAAGACTGAATAAAGCTTCCCAAAGAAATCCTACAAGGCTTCACATATAAGATCAGGGGGCTTTCCCCCCACCTCTTTCTGATCCATTCACTAATCACTCTACACATCCAACATGCACAGGTAACAGATACAACTCCCAGATAACTTCAGTGAGTCATGGAAGGGCTTCTCTATTTCCCATCTTTAACTTCCTAATCATCTTTATGCTAATCGAATGCCATACAACAAAGATCTCCTTGTATCTATGCCCTGCCTGTTTTCATTCGAGGGTTCACAGCTCAGCAAACAAAGAAGGGCAAACTGTGCTACCAAAAATAAGAAATGGGGAAAAGCAGCTGGTGCCACTTTCACTTTCAGGTTCCCCTTCGGATATCATTGAGTCACACGAGGGAAAAGAGAACCCTTCTTTTTCTAAGCATCTCTGGGAGATATTTAAAAGTTTCAAAACTCCTTACTCCTCTTTGTAATTCTTCCAAAATCAAACTTTTTTTTAAAGTCTTTATTTTGGAACAAAATTTAAATCAACAAGGTCCTGTACTGCATTCCAAGTGGTGCACTCTACAGTGTATCATCCCTCTTATTCTGCAAACAACCCATCAGGAGGCACAGCCAGAAGGAAAGCTGAAGCCCTACAATATCCAGAAGGGCCAAATGTGATGATGAAACATTCCTTGCTAACTCCTGAAATGTGACAGGCTGGATACACAAAATGGTTTCTTGCCACTCTGAGAGCTTCAAAGCAATCCCACCAGCCTGAGCTACATGGTTGCCCTGGCAGTGATCTGGTTTATTAGTGCCATTTGTTAACCCTGTTAAGAGTTACAGAATGTTTTGGGCTGGAGGGACCTTCAAAGGTCATACAGGCCAACCCCCATGCAGTCAGCAGGGTCATCCTCCACTGGATCAGGTTGCTCAGAGCCTTATCCAGCCTGATTTTGGATACATCCAGGGATGGGGCCTCAAATACCTTCTTGGGAAACCTGCTGCAGTGTTCCAGCACCCTCATGGTAAAGAACTTGTTCCTAACATCCAATCTAAATCTGCTCTTCTCTAATTTCCCTGGTCCCATCACTGCAGGTCTTTGTAAACAGTCCACCTCCAGCTTTCTCTCACAGGCCCCCTACAGCTACTGGAAGGCCACTATTAGGTTACTATGGAGCCTTTTCTTCTCCAGGCTGAACAACCTCCGCTCCCTCAGGCTGTCCCCATAGGAGAGATGCTCCAGCCCTCAGATCATCTTTCTGGTCTCCTCTGGACCCACTCCACCAGATCCATGTCCTTCCTGTATTGAAGGCTCTAGAGTTGGAGATGAAAACCTGGGATTGTTGAATTCCTACAAGCATGTGGAGCGAAAACCTCAAACAAATTAACTGTTACTTTCAATGTGGCTTCCACAGCAGCTGACAGAGCAGATCCATAACAATGCCAGAAAACAGCACAGGTTTGAGAACCCCCCACAGACCAGCTGCATCAGCTATGGGTTTGGAGCAGGTATGGCACCACATCTGTGTGCTAACAGCTTTCCAAAATTCTTGTATAGAAAGCAGCACTTTCATGAACAAACTATTTAGCATTTTATCTTGCAATCAGTATTATCAACAGGAGTTTGTCATACTCCATGTTCTGCACCAATTAATCTACTGCCCAGCTTGCTCTCAGCTTTTACCTCTCCAATTGACAGCTAACTACTATGCACCTACTGATACTGTGACAGAAAGAAAACAAAGCTTTATAATAAAGGTTTGCTGTTATTTCAACTGATGATGCAATTTTTCTGTCTGCAATATTGTTTTAATAGAAAGTTCAGTTGGAGAAAAAAAAGTAATTGCTTTGCCATGATGTGTTGATGAGATACTTCCAAACAGCTGATTTGTAAGACACTTGGGGTGGTCATAATGTCCTCAGATTCATCGTGAGAAGTCCTTGCAATTCTCAAACAAGGCATTTGGAGCAGCAGGGAACCTGAGACTGATAAGCAGCCCCAAGCCTGACAGAGCCTTTGAAACTCCTTGTGCGGGAGTCCAGCAGCTCATCCCCTTCCAACGCTTGTAGTCCATGAAACTAAGATCTACACCTACCATTGGAAAGTCAGCAACTGACAGCAAAACTGCTCCTACCCTGGAACAGTTCTCAAATTGTAACATACAATTAGGCATAAGTCACAAGTTCAAAGGTCAGGTAAGAGGGGAGGCAAAAAAATTAAGCAAGACTGTGTAGGATTGCCACTACAGCTTACTGTTCACATCCCTCACCAAGATTCACCAACAAGCCTTGCACCAATTACTGACCCATCCCACCAGACTCCATCCCATCACTATCCATCTTAAAATCAACTCTGATGGCTTGCTGACAAATTCTGAGAGGCTCTTCTGCCACTGATGGTCCCAGGACAAAAAAAAACTGAGAAAGGTTTTACTTTTCCAGTGAGGAGGTGAATCTTCACAATCAGGGAAAGGTGGTTAGAAGTTTTTGTATTTGAACTAGCTTATAAGTACTCCGAAGACAGACACCAAACCTCTGTGACTTTGCCCCTTCATGACTATAAGCATCTCCCATAAGCATTATTTGGTACTGCCAATTTCTACCAAACTTTATTATCCATCTATATGTTTATTTTGGTCATGGTTCCCACACGCATACTCTTTGAATAGCATTTCAAAACTAGAAACACAAAGTATTCAACCAGGAAAAGATGTTTTACATGAAACTTGAATTAATTTTAAATTCTTCAACACAAATCTGCTGGAACTTCAAACGGCCACATTTTGCAGGCAAGAGGTTTTGAAAATAAATGGTCACTCCCTAAGGTAAGACATTCAGGTTATCCACTGTCTGAACTCAAATAGACTGCAAACAAAACTCTTGCTTAAGTTTCCATTCACAAAAAGCAATTTCTTTTAAGTAGTTGTTTTGTACCCATGAAAGACTGAGCTACTGAATAAGGCTACCAGAAAAGACAATACTAAATAGTAGTTATGTTCTGCTAAAAACATTACATTCCAAAACACTTTAGGAAGCACCATACAGTTGCCCCACAGTTCTGCAAACATCCTGGGAGTTCAATATTTTTAACTGGTATCAAAACTCCCTTTTTATCCTTTCCAATCCCTCCCAAACCAGTGAAGAAACAGCAGCAACTCCACCACCTATAAATTATGGAGGCTCAACATCAACAGCTTACTAAGTGAAAAACAACAGAAAGCTTGAGAGATTTAGTGGTCTTCTGTGCAGAGTAAGCCCCCCTCCCTTCTTTTCTTTTAAAAGTTAGGCTACCAAAGCAACCCAAAGGGCTCCAGGACTCTACCTTAACTATTCTCTACGTTCTAACTTGCCAACAACAGCAATATAAAGCTTTAACCAGGACCACACTTAGTAGAAAACAAAAAGTTATCTGTTCTACATGAAATCAGACAAATATTACAGGCTGGTCAGTTCATTGTAATTTAAGAGAAATGGCAAAGCTCATTTATGTTTGTTTGGTGTTTTTTTTCAGTTAAACAAGAAAGCAAAAGGTAGCAGGCAACATGCACAACTATGCTACTTATATCACAACTTCAGTAAACAGGCAATAAAACACAAATGCTCTCCCACCCCACCCAAGAGCCTACTGTCAGAAAAGCCCTCTTAAGGTTCACTCCTACAATGCAGTTAAGTAGAAGCTTTCAGAAAAGGAGGCAAGGGGGGGGAAAAAAAAAAAATAAATAAACCAAAACACCAAAAACATTTAGCAGACTTAACAATTCGATTAAAACAGAGTCCTGAGAGTTTAAACATATGTTCAACAGCATACGCATAACATTTACAACAAGAAAGAAGAAAGGCACCTGGAGACATCTGACACTGGGCATGCTCTGCAGGCATCTCAGTGCGCACATGCTCTCTACCAGGTTGGAGCAGCCTAGCCACAAAGACCTTGGCACAGAACACTGCAGGGTGACAAAAAGGAAGGAAGAGAAGAAGCGGTTAGATGCC
The DNA here is from genome assembly GCA_013396835.1 of Psilopogon haemacephalus. Taxonomy (NCBI): domain Eukaryota; kingdom Metazoa; phylum Chordata; class Aves; order Piciformes; family Megalaimidae; genus Psilopogon; species Psilopogon haemacephalus. Next base: position 479,806 of record VWZI01017594.1, on the reverse strand, counting down.
ACAACAAATCACTCAAGGCAGGCAACTCATTAGTATGTTAACGTGGGTACTTATCTATGTTATATCTACAGTAATCACAGGGTTAGTGGCCAAGGGTAAAATAACGACTGAAGATCCTTTTTTCAGAAACAAGCCATCCCTCTGGTCTGGCAAGGAGAACAATCTCATGTTCCTCATTTGCACCCATGTCATCAAATTAATAATTTAGCTCCCTACCAGTAGTATTGAGGTTGTTACACTTTGAGTCCATCCACACATTGCTACCACCAGAAGTTCTGCTGCAGTGGGGGAAGATGCCTTCCTCACTCAGCAAACCAACCTGGCCACAGCTGCTTGGGAGGTTTGTGCCTTTGCAGCCACCCTTGGGGAACAAGTGCAGGAGCTTTTCATTAGGGTGGCACATCTTCAGAATACAACCTGGAGGAGCTTTGGTAATTAAGGTTTGGCACCTCGCTCTGCCTCAACTTTCTCGAATAATTTGTGCTTACTTATTCCAAGAGCAAAGCCAAGGTGAACTTCTGAGGTTACAACCCATGTACTGGGACACTGACAATTCCTTTTTGGAGAGGAACCATGCCTAAGGTTTAATTGCAACACCAGGTTCTGCTTACTCAAGGTGCAGAATAGTGTTCTGATTAAATGGGTTATTGGGGGGGGGAAAGGTTGGATTATCCATCAGGGGTATCCTAAAGCTGAAATTTACTCTAACTACACATATTACTTGAACCACCACCCAAGCCAGAAAGACCATCTTTAACTACCAGACTCCACTCTGCTAACACTACAACTTAGGAAAAGTTTGGAGATCCTTTTTGTTTCTTTTCTGAATAAATCTGATGCAGACTCCCCAGCATCAGCCCCACAACATGATTTCCCAGTTCCTCTTCCAGACAGAGTAGCACACACACTACTAACCATCAGATGGAGTTAGTGAAAGGGATTTCATTCCTCACTTTCAAGCAGTGCAAACCCAGGTCTAAAATGTGGCACCCACTAAGCTTTCAGTAGTTTTCACACAGAATTCCAAGTTAGTTGTAACAAATACCAAACCTCTACAAGAAAAACTCCATACAGAACAAAGTCAAAAGAGGTAAAAACAAAGTGAAGCCTCGTGGAAAACAGCTTGTGAGTTTGCAGCAGTCAGGAGAGAGCCCAGAGCAACTCAAGAGGTTAAAAACTGTTTTCTTTTGTTTGGTATCTTATGAATAAAACAAAAGAAAGTTTATTTTCATCTCCATGCTAAGGAGAGCAATTAAAAGAAAACCAGAAGAATCACCTTAGCAACATCAAAACAGACAGGAATCGTCTCCTCCTGTTATCCAGCAGGAAGGTTGTGATTCCGTATGGAACCCTGTACTATGCACTTGGCATGTGATGAGTGGGTGCACACACCTTATGTAGCAAGGTAAAAACAAGCCTGTTACTGCTGTATTGTACTAGTCTTCCTTCAAAATGGGAATTTATATACTTTATTTACATTTCATTTATATTGTCAAGAGTTTTTCACAGCAAGTTTAAAGAAATGTGATTTTTCATTTAGCAAGTGAACAATCAACCTTGTCAACCCCTCAAAATTTACTTCCCAGAACTGTTCTAAGATAGTCAAGCCACATTAAGGAAGCTACCTTAATGTCAATGAGATAACAACCACACCATTTTTATAGTCATTGGTCAAACCAACTGCTCACGATGCTGAAGATGCTGGATCTTACGCAGACAATTTTCATAGACTCGTAAGTTGGAAGGGACTTTGAAGATCACTTAGTTCCAAGCCTCCACCATGGGCAAGGACACCTTCCACTAGACCAGGCTGCTCAACACATCATCCAACCTGGCCTCAAGCACCTCCAGGGAGGTAGCATCAATAACCCCTCCAAGCAACCTGTTTCACTGTCTTACCAGCCTCGCTGTAATTTCTCCCTAATCCACATTCTGCATCTGCCCTCCTCAAGCATCAATCCATTACATCTAACCCTGTCACTACAAGCCTTTTTACAAAGACCCTCTCCAGCTTTCTTGTGGCCTCTTCACATACAGGAAGGTTGCCCTAAGGTCTCCCCAGAGCCTTCTTCAGGCTGAAAAGCCCTAAATCTCTGTGTGCCCTTAAAGACGGTTCTCCAGCCCTCTGATCATCTTCATGGGCTCCCCTGGACCCACTCCAGCAGTTCCATGTCCCTCTGGGCTGCCAGTAGTCATTACTGGCTCGTGTTGACACTCCCTCAAGTCTTCCTCCTCCAGATTGATCTCAAGCTACTCCTCACCCAGCCTGGATTTGTGCTTGGGATTGCCCCAACCCAGGTGTAGCATGCTGCACTTGGCCTGCTTTAAAACAAGCCTATATGATCCAAGAAATTTCCTTTTTAATCTGTTTCACTATTTAATTTCATTTGACACAACATCTGAATGGTGTTTCTGTAGAACCAAATTACAGAAATTCAGTTCAACACTGCAGATAATTACTAAGGCCAAGATAAATTTCTACCACTATAAAGATACAGGCCCAGTGAAACTGTTAATGCTGCTCACACCACTTAGTATAAGTCACTGGTCAATAAACAACCAAGTTTCCTTCTCAAATAATCAGATCACATACACAAGCCTGTGCATATAATCTGTATTAATGACTCTGCACCAACAGGAATCCATCAATTAAAAGCTAAAAGCAAAAAGCAACTGTTACTAGGCCATGCTTTCTTTTAGGAACTGGGTTTTCTTTAACTCTAGCTAAGTAAATATGGGGAGCTTGAGAACAAAATTTTAATTATTTGAAAAATACACTGGACAGAGGCCATTTCCATGCCATGTCTAAGCCACACACAAACCTTTCCAGAGTATTAGGAAAGCCTGAATGAAAGGCTTTATAAAACCCACTGGACACTCAGGTGCAGCAGTGATCTTGACAATACCACTAATTAAATATTGCACTCTACTTCACACTACAACAGCGATGTGCAAATATTTGTGTGTTTCACTGACATGTTACTGCCTGACCCTGCTTGCATAGGAACTGTCAGAAATGAAAGCAAAGTAGTGTACTGAAAATCTAATTTTTGCCTAATGAGTCTGAACTCATGAAGTCACTTCCCACCAGCCTTTCCTCAGGATCCCAAGGAGCCACAGCACCACTTAATGAAGCTCAGTGAAGGGAAAACGACCCTGGTCAATGGGCACATGTAAGGCAGTGGCGATCCCACCATACACAATTAAAATAAGAGCAATTGAAACTCTGATTTTAAGGAACAAACTACTCTGCAATGCAGGGTTTTAATTGACTCACACTATTACAGCCCTGTGATCACCTGAACTACCTGCAGGGGAGGAGCAAGCAGGTGAAAGAGGCTTTAAAGCTTTATGACGCTGAAAGAACAGAGAAACCTACATTCTGACCTTTTAGATGCCTTAAGTTTGGAAAGATCTATATAATAACTTTATTATAGAATTATAGAATGTTTGGGGCTGGAAGAGACCTCCAAGGGTCATCCAGTCCATCCCCCCTGCAGCCAGCAGGGACATCCTCCACTAGATCAGGCTGCTCAGAACCTTGTCCAGCCTAACCTTGCTTATCTCCAGGGATGGGGCCTCAACTACCTCTGTGTGCAGCCTGTTGTAGCTTTTCACCATTCTCATGGTAAAGAGCTAACATCCAATCTAAACCAACTTTTCTCCAATTTCAAACCACTGCCCTTTATCCTACCACATTATATGCATAAAGACCTGGTTTGATGGTCCAGCTTCAGGAATCACATCTCAAGATTTAGGTTTCAATCTTGGACTTCAACATTAAGAAACCAAATGCTTGCATTTGGCTTCTAAACTATAAATTTTTAGTAGCATCAGTAAAAGAGGAGAATAGTTCAATATCTTTAAAGGTCAGATGCCTCTTACATTAGCAGTAAAGAATGCAGTAGCATTCTTCCAATAACCAACGTTGCAGGTGTTAATGTTTAGGATAGAGGCACCAAAAAAAAAAACCCTAAATAATCAGCTCCTAAATCATTCAAAATTCTGATTCACCTTCTTACTTCTCCTAGATGGACAGCACTGTTATTTTGTTAAAGCACTGCACAACGTCCAGAAACCTTTCAATGCAGTTCATTTGAATTTAAGTTATATCCAAACAAAACCCCTTACATTTTATCACCCCTTAAGTAAATAAAATCTAATCCAGCCATTTCTCCTGTAAAACCAAATAAAATGCTCAAGAAATTAATACAGCCTGTAATCTGTGACTGGTCTCTAATGGAACTAATACATAAATATCCTTCCTTTTGAAAAATCAATTTCTAGGCAGAGGCCAAAAAGGAATGGCTTGGGGAGGGTGTTTCTAGAATTTCAAAGAGCCATACAGCAAAACAAATTAAGGAGCTCACTGACTCCATCTTTTTCCAAGGAGCATTACTAAATACATTAATTCACTCCTCCTGCAACAGGGACCTTGAAAATTCTCTAGTTCCAACCCCCCTGTCATGGGCAGAGACACCTTCCATTAGACTAAGTTGCTCAATGCCTCATCTAACCCAGCCTTGAACACTTCCAGGGAGGGGGCATCCACAACATCCCTGGGCAACCTGTTCCACCACCACCTTCACTCTACAGAATTTCTCCCTAATTTTCACTCTAGATCTCAACTCATGCCTCTCATGGAGGCAAAGCCATTGGCCCTCATTCTGTCACTACTGCAAAAAGTCCCTCCCCAACCCTCCTGTAGCACCCTTCAGGTACTGAAAAGCTGCTCTAAGGTCTCCCTGGTGTCTCCATTTCTGCAGGCTGCACAAACCAAACTTCCTCAGCCTAACCCCATACCAGAGGTGCTCCAGACAGTTACTGATCATCATTGTGGTCTCCTCTGGACCCAACCCAGCAGTTCAATGTCCCTCTTATGCTGGGGAAATCAGAACTGGATGCAGTGCTCCAGGTGGGATCTCACCAAAGCAGAGCAGAAGGGCAGAATTCCCTCCCTTTTCCCCCTGCTTTTGATACAGCCCTTTCTTCTTTTGACACATTCTTATGTAGCTTATTACAGAACAAAATTAGACATCAGAACCTATCAAATCATTCAAGCTTACGTATCCTAAAGTCTGAAATCCTATTCTCAGCTTTCTTGTGACGACAAACCAGCTCCTCAGTAAGGTTAATTCATGTTCTGGGTGTTCACAGGACTATGAATAGAGACTGGGGCTGGCAAAAAAAGGTACAGCCACAGAATTTCAACCTTCATTCTGAATTCTCTTCAGGTTTTTAGTTAGAGGAAACTCACATGCTGTTCAACATCAGTAATTTAATGCTTCATTTACTCTGATTTAGGTCTGGACCAACAGAACTAGTTTTATTTCCATTAGGACTTAATATTGATAAATCCATAGGGTAACTTCTGTTAGGTAGAACCTCCTCTACAGCTGGGAATGACAGACATCTCCCACTAGCACAGATTTAATGCTGGGGGAAAAAAAAGAGGTACTCTGAAAAATAAAGTTTGACAGTATGACTGTTTCTGAAAGCTATGTGCTCCCAAGTCAGATTTATTATCAAGCTCAGATCTTAAGTTTCTTTTTAAAAAAAAAAATCCGCAATAACCACAATAAGACATAAAAATACAAAGCAGTTGCACTGTTCAAAGGGCCTTCAGTATTATTTTACACTCGGCAGGGAATAGCAGCCAACTACTCAAACTCCATCCCATTTTGCTAGCTCAGATACCCTCCAGATCTTACCTTGGTGTTTTCACCTCAAGTTACTCATTCAAAATAGTGACAAGCAGAACAGTGTCGAACCAACTAGACACAGGAATAATATTTTGCAAGAGGTGGAAAGGTAAAAATGTCAAAATATACTCTTAAGTGTGAATACTTAATGAGAAACCAAGTGTGGGGGCATGCACACAGCACAAATCCGCGTGTTCCACAAGTGACAGCCTGGCTTGGCACAGCAACGCATTGACTATGCCGCACCTTTTGGCACAACGTTGAAGATCTTCACTGAGGTACTCAAAACCAAAGAGAATTTACGGCAGATCAATAGCAGTACTTTGTACTCCTCCTGCTCTCATTTCAAAACCAAGTTGTCCCTTGAGAGATGCAGTGTGCTCGCATGCTCCATACAAGTTTGCTGCAACCGGTGCCATCGCGTCACTGCCTTTTCCACATCCAAAGTGCAACCTCACGTCTAGTCTTGAGTGCCTGATTTGGAAGGCTGTTTGAGTGCCATTTGCGCAATGCAATCCAAAGCCCACACAGTTTTAGAGGTGCATTCAAATGTTCTGCTTTGATTTAACAATGCCTGTATTCCCAGGTCAAGAAAGCTGGGCTTGATGTAATTTACTCTGGCATTTCTGTCGACGAACTGCAAATGCAAAAGCGAATGTCTCAAAAATAAGTACCCACAGAACAGCCAACTCATTTTATCTTGTGAAATGGTTTTGATTATTCTTGTGTTACCAAATCATTTTTGGGGGGGGAAAAAAAAAAAAAAAGTGTGGCCAAAAACTGAGTCACACTTCCATTTAAAAAGAAAATTATCTATTTAGCTAAATGATTGCCATTCAAAACATAAACTGCTTCATGTTTCAACCTTCCAACAGCCACTCAAGATCCACACGTAAACTTCTTGCATTTGGGGAAAAATACTGAAGTGAGGAATCAGGAAAACTGAAGCAAGACAAAGGGGGAAATAATTTCTCAAACAAATACTCCTCATTACCACACCGTTCTTCTAGATAGGACAGTGAATTCACAGAAGGGTGATCGATAACGCAGTCCCACTCTGCTCCTGAAGATCATAGTGTGTGCTTGCTACAAGAAAATGAATGCTACAAAAGGAATAAGGGTTCAGTAGAGAAAATATTAAATGATTTATTTGAATATAACAACAATCTTACTCCATCATAATTTATTCATCAGGATAAGATCCATGAGATGCAGTAGCTCGTTTTCAGGAAGACACAAAAGACTGGGAAGAGAATCCTAGCATGTTTACAGAAGTCACTCTGGATGCTAACCAACATACAGAGTATTTCATTAACCCTTGCTTCTTTCACGTAGGTACATCCAAATTTCCCCAGTTTCCAACTCCGAAAGCGTGATATAATTTCTTTCTGTATTAACACACCTTACGTTAGATAAAACAGGCCATTTCAAAAGAAAAATGGCTTTCCTATACCCTTAGGCAATGAGAACCAAGGTGTTAAAGACATCTACCCACAGCAGCACACCTGCTTGTAGTAAATCATAACAGAGATGAAAAGAGAAACACTGAAAAGAGGACCTAGCACTGTCAGCTGAAATGGTAGAATCTGAGTGAGTTAAACACTGAAACTTGCTCAAGATGTTAGAAGATGTCTTAGATTCTTTTCTGTATTAAGGATAAAACCTAACACAATCTAAAAATATTATTAACTCCAGCTAAAACTCCAGTAGAGAAGGCAGTGTGCACTTGAACTAGAGGAGCTGAAATGCATGTGAAGTCAGGGCCTGCACATCAAATGTTGCAGAGGAACATTCACACAGGCTTTGATTGTTGACTTACATTTTACTTTTTGAAACTTAAGAGTCAAAACCTGGGCAGGAACTAAGCCTCCAACCTGCATGCACTTGCACTCAAGTTCAACTCTGTTCTAAAGCAGGCATTTCAAAGGCCAGCCTTGTTTCAGAAAGTTAAATGACACTAAGTATCATAACATCGGGACTGTAAATATCTGAGGCACACATTTATGTTTCCTCCTCCCCCCACCCAGTGTCTTCTAAATTATTTCCTCTTTTTGGTTTTCATCCTTAAAGATAAAAGTTCACTTCTGCCTCCCTGCTCTCTTACTTCAGCAAAGGGCACACCCTGAGCAGCAAAGACTCCACAGGAAGATGTTATTTTGCAGAGTTAACTCCAAGGCCAATCTGATTGGTGTGTAGGACATATTTGGGCTGATGTTAGAGGAGATTGCAAGAAATGTGTCAGACTGAGGTTAATGAGTATTCCACTTAGATTTTCCCTCAATTTTTGTTAAGAAATTAAACTAAAAAGGCATGCCCAAGACTTCTTCACCCTAACCAGATAAAATGCAAGCACTCAGAAAATCAAACCAGGAAGCAACAGTACCTTGTGCAAAACAATTCAATATTTATGTATTCAGCAATTAAATTCAAGTATCATTTTTGCACAATACCATGCCAGCAAAACAAATGCAGAGTTAAAACAACACATGAGACCAACAGCACCTACAAGAGTTTCTACTACTGTAGATGAAATGTTGAGGTCTCAATGTTCACTTCAACATCTGCCTGCAGAAGACTCAAGTGGCTCAGGGTCATTGCTATTAACATCCAGAGGAGCTGAGGCACATTGCTTCATATTAACTTTGGAAGTCAGTTGCCAAGGTCATTAAAGCACTAACAACAAAGCTGGGCATTAGGATAGGTGCAGATCTCCTGCTCACAGACACCTAACTCACAGAGTTTCTATTTTCTATCAGCCAGAGACACAGCTTTCCCTCCTAACAAATACAAATACCTTCCAAACTTATCTCTAAGGTAACATGCCGTAGCCTTTCACAGTCATCTCAGATCGTGTGTCTCAAAATAAAACCACCAAATCTAGAAAACTGTTTAGGCTGTAAAAAGCCTTTGAGATTATCAAATCCAATCATTAACCCAACACTGCCAAGCACACTGCTACACCACATCCCTCAGCACCACATCCCCATGGCTTTTCAATCCCTCCAGGGACAGTGACTCCAACACTGCCCTGGGCAAGGCTTCACAACCCTTTCAGGGAAGAAACTATTGCTAATGTCCAACTTAAACCTCTCCTAGTGCAATCTGAGGCCATTTCCTCTTATCCTATCACTTGCTACTTAGGAGAACAGACCAACCCCCACCTTGCTCCGACCTCCTTTGGAGCTGTAGGGATCATGAAGATCTCCCCTCAACCATACTTCCCTACCCACTGCAACTTTAAAGCCCTGCCTTACAACTCTGAACACAACTAGGAACAGAACTTCAGGTTGAAATCTCACGCAGATTTAAAAGGCTGACTCCAAGTGCTGCCCACAACAGAATTTCAAATGGCATCTCAGCAGGATAAAGCTACTGGAATTGGCACTGCTAACAACTATACAAGTTTTCTCAGTTTCTGACGAGCTCATCAGAGGACATGGCTAGAAATCAGAGTAGAGAGCTATTACTTTCCTGAACTTGACTGAGAAGTCTACTGAAGTCACTGGTGAGGCTGCTCTTTCCTTTCAGAAGCAGGATTTGTGAAGCACTTGCTCAGTGCTCCTATCCCTGCAGACACTGCTTTCCAGCTGTGCAGAAGGCAGGTCTACTTCACCTAGGTCTGGCTGTCACAGTAGAGGTGCAGTTGCTTAACAAACTGCAGGTGTACTTACTGAACGTGCCCTTTCTTACTCTAAACTTGGCAGCTAAGTTGGTGCACTCTAACCCTTGAGGGACACGAAGCAGTTAAAGCAAGGTACTGAATGTGCGGACAAACTGGACTAAGCAGAAGCAGCAAGATATAGTACAGGGTGACTTCTTACCTGAAACTTTGTTTCTGGGCTTCAGATCCACCAATCCAGAATGAAAGGGGATTCGAATGGGCTTTCCTTCTCAGACTTGTCTGTTAAAAGAGAGCAGCCAATCATCTTCAGCTTGGTGTATCTACTTCTTTCTTGAACGAAATCCCAATTATGTTCTACTGCTGTGGGGAGCCAAAGCAGCCTAGGCACCTTACCAGTCCCTACCGACTACTGCCTAGAGTGGCCTGATCGGATTGGTGGATCTAAGACAGAGAAACAGACTTACCAACAAGGCATTGCTCTTGCCCCTGCCCTGAATCACCCAATGCACAGCTCTCTGTCAATGGTTTGGTGCTACAGCTCTCGCTGTGCAAGGATTAAGAAAGATGGGAAGAAATGACAAGACAAATAACAAAGCAACTGCTAAAGCCTTAACCACCAGCTTAAACCTCACAAGGCTGCTCCATGAACTGCCAGAGCAGTTTCAATACACAGTTTTCAGTAACGGGCTGGCATGGTTCTCCTAATTTGCCACATAGTTCCTCTAAAGCATATTGGTGGAATGAGTATTTCCCTGCTTCCAGACTCAAAATGATCTGACTTGCCTTATGTATCTGCAGCACAAAGATGCAGTCTTCAAGACATCTGTGATCTGAGTGACAGCCCTGAAATCTGAGTATTTTCAGTATGGCTGTCTCTCTGGAAAACAACTTAGAGTTAGAAGAGAATAAGCCAAGGCATGCTACTCTCAAGACAAGAAAAAGTCGCTTCTTAGCGAGCAAGACGATAAAAGGCCTTCATCCAGTGCTCTCAGCACTACACTTAGAGTGTGACTAAAGCGACTTCAACACCACCACCTAAGAGAAGATGAAATCTGCAGAAAGCCCATGCTATGTGTGTAACAGAAAGCATATCCTAGAGATACCAGCCTCTGTGCCTTCCAGTCAGATCTTCAAACCATTTGAGATATGGCCTACAACAGTTCCCCTAACAGCAGCCAGAAGCAACAGCAATGTTTTCTAGAACATAATGCTGCAACATTCACAGAGGAATATGCCACTGCTGTCTCTCACCCTTTCCTCAGCACTCCAGCCCCTCCAGAGAGCTGAACCAAGCCTTCTTCAGCCTCCACAACTATGTCCCAAATCTCAAAGCACCAGCAGCTCAGAGAAGGGTGGGAGAAACTGCCGCCATTCACAGCTGTGCCAAGAAACTGTCTCATTGAGGACAGTCACGTCCCTGACTGCTCAGAGGCACCCAAAGCAAGGAGCATCTTCATCATGGGGTGACTTCTTGCTTTTCTACCACTGGTAAAGCAATAATTGACTCTGTGGTGACATTTCAAGGACAAAGCAGCACTGTAAGCCTGACACCATGGCCAATCCGGGATTTTTAAAGCTGCCAAGTAAAGTGATAAGATGTCAAGGCATATGACTCAGAATTTTGAGAGTACAATATAGCTCAGTAAGGCGACAGCTACCCAAATTATATAAATGTACTGATTTGCTAAGTCACAAAAAGACAGCAGGCTGCTGGAAGGAGGCACACGTCACCACTCCTTAAAAGTATCTGCAAGTGTTAGAGCACAGGTCTGATTTTTGTCTTGAGAAGTACTGGTGGGATGGGAGTCAGCCTGAATATCAAGTTTCCCTGGCTAGTTCTTCACTGCCCAAACAGAATTACCTAAGGTCCTCTATCAGATACAAGCTGCAACTTAACTCACAATTCCACAAAGATTCTCAGCAGGGATTTTCAAAGAGCTGTAGCTATTTTTGTCTGAAATATTTCAATTGGTGTGACTGAAAAGGGTAGCAGATTTGAAGCAGGTGTCGTTGTGCAGGGCATCATGATGTAAACATAGATCTCGCAAGAAGGCAAAAAGCACAAGGTGGCATCACAATGGCTTCTGTACCCAAACTCTACAGTCAAGAACTCTACAGAAGCACAAAACATGGAGCACAGCCCTGCGACACATAACACTGAATATACAGTTGTGGTTTTCCTCCAAGTCAATGAGCAAAACAAAACCTTGTAGCGCTGCCACAGCTAAAAGTTGACCCAAAAAAGCTTTTACCAGTTTACCCAGAAAGCCCACCAGTCCCTATTCCTGAAAAGCAGGCACCTACCTACATCTTGCAGATCCCTGACTGTACTCATACAAAACATGGGCCCAGGAAGTTGAACTCCTCTTTGATCCCCAGTGAAAACTTTTAATTTCCTGGGGTAGGAGTTGAGGGATGCAACTCCTGAGGGGACCTGCAATAACAAAGCAATGAGAAACCAGCACGCCTTCAAATGCTCCTGTTGTTAATTCAGCCTGCATGAGAAGCAGATTAAGTTCCCCAATAGAGTCAGCACTTTTTTGTTGTTAAAATACAAATGGCATTGAGTTATTTTTGCATTATCTGCTCGTGCACAACTCATACTGGGAAATGTGTGGAAGCAGCACAGGAGAACGGAGCAGGATGTCAGATGTCACACCACGGAGCTCATAAACACACCAATAAACTGGGGAAGGAAGGGATTTTCCAGAAAAAGTGGATTTGACTGTGAATAATGGAGTACTATCAATACCATGAAAAACAAACCAGGGAATCAGATTATATAACAACACAAACAGTGGCATTAGCAGAAAGAAGACACCGCCAGAGCACAAAGCTGGAACGTGAGTATTGTTATTAATCGGCATTAAACAACTCAGTAAATACTCTTGCTGCCCTGCAATTTATTTTCTTCCTTGCACCAAAAAAAAAAAAGACTTCTCACAGAGCAGCCCTCTTTTTAACCACAGTCTCTCATTCTCTCCCACACATCATCCTTCTCACATTGGCACGTTTGCTGCAACATCCATTTCATTTTAAAGCCATCAGCAATCTCCCTGTGCAGGCTGCTGCACAAGCACTCTAAGCAGCACAGGAAGATGAAGCTGGAAATGCCAAAGCACCAGCGACCTCTAAACTCCACCACAGTAAAACAGAATGCATCAAAAGACACACATCAAGCTGATTGAACAGGTAGTGAAAGTGGTTTGGAAAACACACTTGAAATGAAAAGGTACATGCATCCTTCACAGAGCAAGCCCAAGTTTCTCTAAGGGCACAGCTTGGAAGGAGGCAGTTTGTTTGCCTGAGATGCTGCTCGCAATGCTCATTGGTGACCCAAATTTTTAGCAGTGTTCAACAGCTCTGCCTAAGGGATACTGCCAGCGCCGTCTGAAATGGCATACGTGTGCCTTACTACTTTTTAAAGGAGCAAACCAACAGCTGGCACACACCAGTGTGCCTGCAGAGATCTGATCGCATGCCAGTGACACCTGGATGCCGGATTTACGAGCGCAGTTCAGGACCTCCTGGTCCCAAGCCAGAGCTCAGAGGCAACGTGTGGCCCTGAACGCTACCCAGCGGTGTTCACACACACACAGGAAACCAGATGTGCATTTCAGGCAGCAAGGGAACGCTCTTTGTTGCATCTGATTTGCTCTGCGTTGTTGCAAAGGTTGGAAAATGTAGTGATGTTAGAAAATGTAACTGCATTGTGAGGCAAAAGAAGTCTCTGAATCTCTTTCAAAAGCCTTTGGTGAAACACCAGTGTTTAGTCTCCACAAGAAGCTGTAACATCTTTCCATTAAGAACTAAAAAATATTCATTTCAGAGTTTTACCTGCAAATGGAAGACCTGCAGTTTTCTTTCAGCAGTATAAATCCAAGGCTACTGCAGGTAACTTTTGTTCTTTCCAGCCTCTCTTCTGCACTTGTGTGTTTTCCTCACCTTCACCATCCCAGTTCCCCAATCAGTCCACTGTTCCATCTAACCCTTCCCAAAAGCTACAGCTTTCCACACTTCTTTGTCTACTTCCCCCATTTCATCATCACTGCTGGCTCTAGATGCAGTCTCTTGCTCCAATTCATTTTCTTAAGCTCTTCCTTCCCATTTTCTGCACCACTGCCAAAGTCACTGCAATCTATTCTCTTTATATTTGCATCCTTCCTTCTACAGGCTCTCTCTGAAATGTGACTGTTGCTGACAGCCTGTGCAAAAGCACAGATCTTACATCCCCTGCCCTAAAGGCTCATCTGTGCTTTTCTAACACAGTCCTCTAACCCCCCACCTCTTCAGATACCTGCTCTAGTCATTCCTCTTTTTTTCCCCAGGTTATGAAGCTGCCAAGTATGCCATCAGCTGCGTGCTTTAATGTCTGACATGCAGCTCTCGATTCTGCTACTGAAAATTAAAAAGGTAAGTGTAAAGCAAACAGATTGTTATGCTACTGAAGAAAGCACAACTAGCTTACACACAAGTCTTTCTTATAAGTGTCTTACTAACTCTCCATCAACTCCCAAGCCTTTAAGAGCCACTCACACTTTAGCTAGAACAGTAGCCCCTTTGTTTCGGATGCAAAGCCGATAGTTGTCAAGTCCATCTGTATCTCTAGCACTACAAAACTAAACTCTTCAAAGTATTCCTCTGGGAACACATGGAAAAAAAGTCACAAAACTGCCTGTTTGGTTTGCAATGATTGAAGCAAGGAAGGAAAAAAGTCAAGAGTGTTACAACACTACTGAGACGTACACTGCAGCTGTATTTTAGTTTCCAAACAGAATGCTGGGATTTATTTTGCGTGGTAACGCTTTAAATAGTTTGGGGGCACAGCCATCTCCTGTTGCAGTAGCCTAAGGAATGTCAGGTACTGCTGGCGTGATTTACAGGAGAAGCTGCTGCTGGCAGGCAGGTCTATATGAAATACTTGATTCTGAGATTGTTACCTTTTCATTTTGAAGACCTTCAGCTCACATCAAAGTTCTGCCAGGAGAAACTGAGAGAGTTTTGGCAAGATATTGAACTGTAGTTCTTCATTTATTATTTAGCGAGGCGCTTAAACACCAGACACTTTTATGAGAGACAGAGAATGAGGTTCTACACACTAAAGGTAGCATACTAGAAAGAATATCTCCCATAGATGTAAGAAGTTTAAGATACAAATGATGATGCAGTATAAACAAGATGTTCTTGGTCCATAACCCTTTCTATGATGCTCCCATGGAGCAGTGGGATATTGAATTTAAACCAGCTCTGCAGTGGAGGGGGTGGTCAGGGTTTACACAACAGCCCATGTACCAAGGACAGTGTGGAAAGACAGATGAAGATAAGCCCAGAAAGTGTAAGAATTTACACACAGTTGGCTTTCTGCTTCAGCTACCACGTCCCATAAGTGTCTGCTGGGTTCAAGAGCCTAGGAGCAACAAAAATATTGTATTTTATACTATCCACATCTTGTGCTGCACACAGTTCACCTCATAAATGCCTAACTTTTGAACCCATAGAAAACCCACACTTGCCATACTTAGGTATTCTTTTACAGCCACTTCAATATAGCTAAGAAGCCAGTCATTCCCTACTTGAAAACCTGGCAAAACTGAAGTACGGCTCAATGAGGCTTCCTAAGCAAATGAAACCCAGGAGGTTTTTAGCAGGTGTTGAAAGCAGATGCATACAACAGGTTCGATGTGACTGAACAACACAGATTTTATACAGCAGTTGTAGAATCTCTAGGTAAAAAAAAAACTCAAAACATCGCTGTTGGGATTTCATCTTTAGAAAGAAAAAAAGCTTGGTTCTTTAAAGGAGAAAAAAAAAAGGTCAGTTATCTAATTTCACAGAGAAAAATCAAACCCAGCAGAAGAAAGAGCTGTTTCAACCATTTTTTGGCTAGCTCTCCATCTGTTCTGGATTACTCCCCTACTACTATTCCTTTTCTAATAGTTTGCCCACTCACACAGAGCATGGAAGTATCTAAGAATCACCGAGTTGGATATGCCTAAATCTGGACACCTCTCTGGCTCCGCTGCATCACAAGTTAAACTTTGAGGGCTTACGTCTCTTAACATCATCTCTACAGGCAGAGGGCATCTTGACTCTAGATCTGCAAATGAAAGCCATGAAATGTCCCCACTGAACCCACTGCTCAGCACCTTTCAAGTGGCTACATGACAAGATCCACAAAACTAGAACAAGGCACAAAAAGCCTTAAGCTGTCCTAAAAGACAGTGACTTCAGAACAGTCACTAAAACTTCTTACAGCAATTCAGAGATGTCACTCTGAAACCTTCACATATTTCTCTTGGATCCTAGCTTTAAAAATAGAACAGTATTATTGCCAGGACTGATTCTTCTTTAAATAAATGCAAATGATCTCTCCAGTGAAGACAGAGTTGAGGTCTAGCACACCATGTTCTGAAACTTCCGTGCAATTAACATGTTGATACACTATCTCTTGTTTATCAGGCACTCAGAATCACACTGTTTGCTCCCCAGAACTTCTGCAGCAAACACACTTGCTGCTCTATTTACCACAAACTCATCCTCAATGCTGGAGGGAAGTGATGGAGTACCCAAAGCATACCAAACCCAATCTCCTGTATCAAAAAAAAAAAGGCATAAGACATCCTGTTTGAGTGAACAGCAACATTCTGACACAGAAAAGCATCCCATTAAGCCGGAGAGGCTGAGGTGATCCCTGGTTTAGGGGTTGTTTGCCACCAGCATTAACGACTGATACAAGAGTTTGGGTAGAACTCTGAAACCACTGCTGAGAGCTCAGTCAATACCACCTCCGCTTTGTGTATTTAAACAGATCTGCTGGAGAATCTTATCTCCTACAATACACACACAAAGGTAAAACCTCCACAAAATGTCTTCTTTAGAAACAACTTTTAATGGTTGTAGTGAATCATTTACACTGGAACACAAGCGGTTCTATCAAAGCCTTCACTAGCGCAGAAATTCAACTGCCAACCACATTTTACAGAGTTCCATTTTCTACTGGAAACTACAGAATTAATTATTAATCTTGTTAATTTTACATTTATTCATTTCTTGTGAAAGAGAGAACAACTGCCTTCTTAAATCTCCTACCATGCAATAACAATCTCAACAACCTCATTGATACTTGCATCCATCAGCACATTTCCCAGGTCCAGCTGTAAACAGAGGGTATATAACAATTACCAGCAAAAGTTAGATTTGTTTCTCCACATTGACAATTTGGCCCAAACCAAAAAGACTCCAACAAGGAAGGGCGTTTGCAAAAAGACACACAAGAAAGTTGAGGGAGGCAAACATACCTTAGAGCCTCAAAACACTATTTTAGCACCTCACACATCCCCAGGCTGAGGAGCATTTGTAACCCTCCACGTCCCAGGGAGGGCGAAAAGCCACTAGGACTCACTTTGCAGCTCGGAAATCGAGCAGACATCTTTTCTGTAGGCAGCTGGTCCTGTAAGGGACACCAGCACAGCTGCCCCCAGCCTTTATCCTCTCTGCTGCCGCGGAAGCTACCGTGATGTCACCCACGGCGAAGAGCAACATCACTGAATCGATGGGGAGCAGGAAGGGAAACTCGCCAAGAACGGCCTCTGGGCGCAGAAACAAATCCTGAAGGCATCATAAAGGTGTCTTTGGGTTTCCCTCCCTGCCCCCCTCCTCTTAATTTCTGCTACCTGAGAGCAGACAATGTGCAAAGAAAGTTTGGGTTTTCCAGACCAGATGGCTCAGGAAGAGCACTACTGGCTAAAAAAACAACATTTAATGTCTCCACTGAACCCAACTCACCTTCAGAATGCCTTTAAAGGCAGCCTTTTTGGCATTTCACCACTTAATCGTGCAGTACTGCATGGAATTTTGTACGTGAAAGCAAATTATGCTTATGACAAATGAATGAGAAGACATTTAGCGTTTGTTACCCTCAGCTCCTAACTTACTGTTATTCATGGCTAACGGCAGTGAAATTAGGGCCTTCCAATATTTGGCTATAGAGATGGAAGATTTGCTTATATGAAAGCAAACCCCCCTCCTCTTTCCACTGCTTCCATCTGTCCGCCTCTCCACTAACCCCAATTTAGCGGCGTAAGCGTTAATTAGGGGGTAGAACAAACACACATCAATTAGGTCTAGTTAGATAATACCGTGTTTGCTGGACCGGAGCTCTAGCATCGGTGCCGCTCCGGGAAGACGGGAGCTGCCCCAGCACCGGCCTCGCTGCTAACGGAGCCCCAAAATCTCAGGCTGAAAGCTAAAATCGGCATCCCCCTCCCCGTGCCCGCTGGCCTCTCACCAGAGCCACCGAGGTGCGCACCAGGGAGCTCAGGGCCGGCTCCGGGGGGGCTGGCCGGGGGAAAGCCGGCAGGCCTCAGCCGGTAAGCAGACGCTGCAGCTCGGGGGCGGCGGGAGCCCCGGTCCCGCACTGCCAGCGTGCTGCGGAGCAGTTCAGTTTCGGTTTTTGCAGCGTGCCCCCATCGCCCACGTACCGGGCACGAATTTCCGCGCCTCCCAGCCCAGCTCTGCCTTCTGGGATGGGGTTGTTATAACTTCTTTCTTTCTTTCTTTATCAATGAAATTCAAGCGCTTGCCGCGCCCGGGCCTGTGCCAGGAGGACCGACGGCCGGCCCAGAGGAAGAGCGGCGCTGGTCCCCACTGAGGGGCGACAGGAGAAAAGGAGCGGGCCGGGGGCGCCGGCGGCCAAACGGACCCGGACTGAGGGCGAGAGGAGCCTCACCAGAGTCACCTTCTTGGCGGGGCAGCGAGGCCAGACGCCCACAGGCCCGGGGAGCGACGCTGGGGCCTGCCGGCGGGCAGAGAGGGGTGGGGACAGCGCGAGAGGCGGGGGTCACTCACCATCAACTCAATGGTCTTGTCTTCGATCACCGAGTCGGGCTCCATAGCGGCGGGCAGCTCTGCCGGGGCGCCCCGCNCACCCCGGCGGCGCTCACGCACAGACGCACGCCGCGCGCTACGCAACGTCACAGAGGCCGGAAAGGCGGAGAGGTGCGAGCCGCTGCCGCCCCTCCCAACACAGACTACAACTCCCGGCGGTACTCGCGGCACCGCACCACTATTGGCTGAGGGCGTGTCCCGGCGTGCCCCGCGGCCTGCGCGGCGTGTCCTGGGAGCCGCTGCCAGCCCGCGCTGGGCGGTAGGGGGGGCGGAAGCGGTGCTGAGGTGAGCCTGGCGGCGGCCTCAACAACCGCCGGCACCTGGGGCCGTGCCGCGGCACCGCGGGGGCTCACAGCCGCGCCTCGTGTCCCCTGGGCTTCTGGTACTCCCCGGCGCCAGAACCGCGCTGTCTCACTCAAAGCAAAGCAGTGCATCGGTCCGGAGGCAGAGCGGCGGGGAGGAGTGGGGGGCTTAAAGGGGACGGAGCAGCTGCCTAGAAAGGGCCATAAAGGACGCCATCCGTCTGGCCAGCCTCACCAGGGTAAGAGGCCTTTCCACCGGCAGCAGACTTGAACAAAAAGAGTGTAAGAGCCGTTCTTCTCCGTTTATTATGGTGCAGGTCTGTGGATGAGAAAATAGCATGGAGTTTGGTGCGGGGTAGTGGGGAATCAAAAGCAATGGGAAATGCGTTTGAAACCACAAAATCCCCTCACCCTGTGCTTTCCTTGGCACGTTGCCTTGTCTGGCTCCACTCTCACCTTTTGCTATCCTGACCTGCTTGAGAAATAAACTGCGAGACGATTTCGTTCTGTTCTCAGAAAATCTGGGGGTTCCCCATTCAGTTTTAATAGCCTGGTATTGCACCAGGAGGTGGCTTGATCTCACACCTAGGCAAATGGAGGGAGAATGGAACTTCGGCAGCCAGTCCCTAGGAGAATCTCTTGGCAGCTATGAAGTGTGCACAAGGAAATGCCTCTAAATTCCTTCTGATTTGCCCAGAGAGGAAGCTGTCGTGTCTTTGTGCCACACCTGAGGACTATTCTCTTGACTAAAACTTAGGAGGGACAAGGTCAAAAGAAGTTAAAAAGTCAAGCAGTGCACGGGCCTGCTTGTCATTGGGGCGGTAATGTTTATACTGGGGGTTATGAAGAGTAACATTTTTATAAAAGTACCTTGGTTGGATTTGTAGCTAGCTGATGCCAGTTAGCTCTTGGGAGTTTCTTGTCCACAGCGCTGGGTATTGCTTGGCCCAAAACGACAGCTGAAGCCCCCTTTAAAAGCTGCAGCATGTGATGGTTTCTTGGGAAATAAGAACCCTCCCTGTCTGAGCTGCCGCATGGCTGTGGTGTGACAGGCAGGCGACATCACATCCTGGGTCCTGGTGTCTTCACAGTGCTCTGAATAGGGCTGTGGGAACCTGAGGGTGCAGAACGGGGCTTCATGTGTTTAACAAAACAAAGCACCAAGAACATTTTGGTTTTACCCTTTCCCTTAGAATACCCAAAAAGTTATTAATATGAAGGGGCTAAGTGGTGTCAGTTTGTTCTAACTAAAACAGAACCTGCTTCTGCAAACTGCTGAATTAAGGGAGCAATACAATATACAAAATTGCATAATCCCAGCATGGTGGGGGATGGATCTGGGCATCATCCAGTCCAACCCACTGGGGGCACTCAGAGCAGGTTGCCCAGGATCACACTTGCCAAATAGGTTTGGAAGCTCTCCAGAGAATGAGACTCCACAACTTCTCTGGGCAGACTGCTCCAGGGCTCCAGCACCCTCACACGAAATTACTTTCTCCTCCTCTTCCACTGGAACCTCCTGGGTTGCAGTCTGTTCCTGTTGTCCCTCGTTCTGTCACTGGGCACCACTGATCCCGTCCTCTTGCCCCCTCACCCTTTAGTTTTTCCTGAGCATTGATCAGATCCCTTCTCGGGCTGCTCTTCTCCAAGCTCAACAGTTCCAGGGCTCTCAGCCTTTCCTCCTCACAGAAATGCTCCAGGCCCCTCAGCATCTTTACAGCCTCCACAGAACTCTCTCCAGTAGTTCCCCATCTTTCTTGAACTGAGGAACTCAGAACTACACCCAGTTCTCCAGATGTGGTCTCACTGAAGGCTGACTGACAGCAGGCACAGCATTTGGGAAATAAACATGGTCCTTGCCAGGGGGAACTTTCAGTCTGGATTAGATGAATACAAAAGCCTGGAAGGAGGGTGTACCATACTTGTAAGAAGACATGCTAACACTTAGATAAGGTGGTGGCATTTCAGCCTAACTAAAAATAACTCTTCACAACCAGCAGCTTTAAGGTCTTTATTGGGCTAGCAGACTGCAGCTAGCAAGTCCCCCACCATCCATCACTACTACTGCAGAGATACACCAAGCATTCGCAGGCTGCGACTGCTGGAGGCAGCTGGAGTGACCCTCAGGACTACAGGATGGAGACACTGAAAGCTCAGGTACTTTGGGTGACCAAGGGCACTCTGGCTGTGAGCTGATGACACAGCAGAGACCAAATGCATTTGTAGGCATTGGAAACTAGAAGCAAAAATATCCTCGGCAGCAATGTGGTGTAACAGCACAGCACTACCAACCCTGTGCTTGTGAAGAAAATGGACTCCACAGCTCCACACTAAGCAGTTTTTTTTCCCTGTACCTGTTTAAATCTCTGCCAAACAGTTAAAAAATGGAAATGGTGCAAAATCCTTTCTTACTGACAACACACCCCCTTTACAGGACATTTCTGTCAGCAGAAATGCCTTTTACTAATTTAAAATTTGCTTAAAGGAATCATTATCTTGCAGATTAAACTCTTTCCAAAGCATTTAAAACTGTAAACTAAGAGCAGCAGGTCTCCCTCCTCATCAAACTGCTGCTGCTTTGTCTGCAAGTGAGCAAACTTTGATGAGCCCCCAAGGCTGCTCCATTTACTTTATTCTGGGCACAGCAAATGCCAAATGTGCCACTGCCCAAAGTTCCTCTGACTGGGACTGCAAAGTCCAAGTTCACCCATCGCTGCTAATCTCAGCTTGGGCTGTGCAAGTGCCTGCTGCCCCTTACCCAGACACACTCCATTTCCATGTGAAAAAATATCTGAGGGCTTTTCCTGTCAAACCTGGGCACCCAGGCTGACATCTGAACTGAATTCTTGCCACCTTTGCATCACAACCTATAACAAAGGTGGAATTACAGCACGGCCTTTGCATTGTGTGACGCCACCCACCTCAGCAGGCTACAAAGGTGTCACCAAGAACGAAGTGGGACGAAAATCCAGCTTGGCTTTGCTCTCCCTGTAATCAGACATTCGCTCTGGAGATCAAACAAGGCAGCAGATGCTTGTTTGTGACACCAAAGTAAAAAATCAGCATGTCTCAGTCTAAATATATGTCAAGGAAGAGATTTGCTGATCAGCACCACACTCTCTGACATGGCAGTTTCCAAAGTGCAACTGCAGAGTCAGGCAAGTTTTCTGGCTATGGAACGGATTGCCCAGGTCAGAAGGGGGCAAAAAATAAATAAAAGAGAAAAACTGGTAAAAATTCATCCGTTTATGTGAAAAAGTAAACCTGTAGTCTCATTCTGGCAGCCTGAGTGGTTGATACACTGCAGCGACAGATGCTACAGAAGCAGACAGGGTCAGTTAGGACTCAAGTTCCTGTCACCTGCTTTTAGTCGCACAGACAGAAAGGCAATTTTGTCTGATGTTGTGCTGGGTTCTGCCCACGTTCTCCACCATTATTCTGTCATAGGTTTTTGTGTAAGAGCGTGACAGACTGAGAGCATTTCACTTTACTCTTTTTCTAAGGAAAAAGGGCAGTGAAATAATAAGGCTCTTGCTGAACTGGAGATGGAAATACAGGAAGGCTGTATTTAAAGGTGTACAGGAAAAAGATATGGCATACATGAATCCTTAACACCTAATACAGGTACAGGATACATGAGAATTCCCCCAAGACCTTACTCCCAAGCAAACTTAAACCACTAAAACCCCCATGCTCATTTTCTCCCATCCCCCATGGTCTCCCATTAGGCCCAAGTAGGTCAGGTTCACTGTGGCAGCCTGCAGCCTTGAAGGCCACGGCCTAGCACAGAGTCCTCCTACGCAGTTACCAAGTTACCAGATAAGAATCCCTCTGGAGAGTTGGAAAGGCAGGGAGAAAAGAGAGCAAATCGACCTTGCTGCTCACTTTCAAAGCGCTTGCAGGATGTATGGGATTGAATAGCAAAATTACCCTATCCGGGCGTGACCAGCTCAGCCCCTGGCACGGATCTTGGTCTCTGTAGTTCTCTTGGGAAATCTGGGATAACCTGGAACCCCTCAAACCATGACAGACATGAAGAAGAAGAATGTTGAACATAATTAAGGAAAGCATCATTAAAGAATCATAGTTTGGGCTTTAGTGCAGAACCCAAGGAAAGCAAGAGCAAGGGATATGTGTCCCTGTATCTGTAAAATTGTTTCTGAGCAACTTGTGACTCAAAAGCTCATGAGGACTGAGCCACAGGTCCAAGGCAAGGGCTAAAAAGTTGCATGAAGAAACAGATTTTTGGTAAATTATACAAACCTGTTGGATTCTGATGAATCACAGAATGTTGATGGAAGAGACCTTGAAGATCATCCAGTTCCCATGACTATGTGAACTGCACAGCTGCAGTGAGTGGAGGAGCACATCCCTGGGTGTGTGCTCTGAGCTAGGGTTACCACCACACCATATCAATAACTCCTCTGTGTGTCATCAGGTGCTGACAGTACTGTGTCACGTATCTGCACATCAGTGAAGCAGGGACAAAGCTGGTCATTAAGGTAATGAGGACCTTGTTCTGGTGGAAGCACACCAAGGTGGTGGGGTAGTTTCAGCCTAAGAGGACTCGCTCTGCCAGTTTTCCTGTGAGGATGAGGACAAGGGGTAAGTGGGAGAGGGAAAATCCCAGTGCCAATGAACTGGAGATACCTCGACATTGTGCAACAAGGCAAGAATTAATTGAGGCTGGTGTTGGCCTCACTGTACCAAAGCAAAAGTAACCACGTGTTTCCATAAACCCTGGAAAGCTTGCACCATGGGTCCAAGAGCAGCACTGTCCCAACAGCTGTGGGCATCTGAGTTGCTGTGTCTGCTCCATGGGGAGGTGAGAGGCTGCCCTGATCTGCTGGGGATGCACTGGGATGTAATCACTGGGCTGGGGCTTCTACCAAAACCCAGTGATGATTTGAGATCCACCTATTCTGTCCGTTCATTGCATGATGTACTCATTTCCTCTTCCAGCAGAGACAGGTGGGAAGCACAAACAGTGTCAGGACTGGGCAGGTGGCCTGAAGGGAGCCAAGCAGCCAGCTGAGCCACCAGCCCTGGAGCCTCCCCAGCCCACAGAAGGAAAATTTGCTCACTAATACCCTCCAACCTCTCCTCCCACACAGGCAGATCTGTTGGTGACCCACACTGCCATGGACCCGCTCCACAGAGCACCTGGAGAGGTCTGTTAGGATAGACACTGCACAGAAATATTTTCCTTTTAGAATATAGTTTGATTTTTTTCCTCCCATCTTTTCTGTGTAATAAAGTTAATTATTTCTAAGCCGCTGTCCATTTTCTGCAAATTTTTAGGCCTAAAATCATAGAAGGGACCTCAAAAAATCATTGAGTCCAACCCCCCTGGCAAAGCAGGGTTGTCCACAGCAGGTCACACAGCAATGTGTCCAGATGGGTCCTGAAAGTTTCTAGAGGAGATGACTCCACAGCCCCTCTGGGCAGCCTGCTCCAGGCCTCCAGCACCTTCACAGTAAAGAAGTTTCTCCTCATGCTGAGGTGGAACTTCTTATGTTCCAGTTGCCCCTCATCCTATCACAAGACACAACTTCTTGACACCTAACGAGAAATCTCCCTTGAAGTTAAACACCCACAGGACAAGGATAAAAGCAACCAGCTGCAGGTGCCTCCCAGACAGGCTCCTCCATATCCAGAGGCAAGAACACTGCTCCCAGTCCCATCACAGATCTAGCAAGGCTGTAGACAGCTGGAAACAAAGGGAAAAAAGGTGAGAAAAATAAGGGACAAGCAGTGACAAAATGACAGAGTCTGTGAGATTTGCTATGGAGTTGACAGGAGCTAGCTGCTCAAATCCTTCATTTCCCAGACTTCAGCTGCTTTCCCCAAATCCTCAGCTTAACATAGTCCATTCCCTAAACCCTTCATCTTAGGATCTTACCATGGATTGTTTGACTGTTTGGATAGGGATAAGAGGTTACTCAATGGCCAGTAACAAGTCACAGAGCGAGGAAAGCAAGGACAAGAACACTGCAAGGGCTCCTGCTGGAAGGGTAATTATTGAACTTGGAGCTGGAAGGAGTAAGATATAAATAAACATTCTGCTCTGGGCAGGGATGATTGCACTGGAAGTATGAAAATGTTGATTCTTCATTCAAAGAAATATTTTTGTAGCCAAAATGAGCTGACAGTAGGTTTAATGAAAGATCTGGGAAACTGGGCAGGTTCAGAGGGATCCTTACCCCTGCCCAGCAACAGATGCACCAACTCTGCCACCACCCAGAGAGGAGTAGCTGGTCTTTATCCAGCTCTGCCACAGCACCTCAAATAACAAGGATAGGAGCAGAGGGTAGCTCAAAATATGTTATTTATAAATAAGGAGAATACCCAAAGCCCTCCCAGCCTCAAGTGAAGGAGGAGGTGTCACCTGCCATAGGACTATGCAGGTCAGAGAGGAGCAAACCCCTTGTAGCTGTACCCGGGAGGGTCAGGGCTGCTTCTCCCATGGCCATGGCTCATAGGTTATGGGCACACGGCTCTCAGCACAGGGGGCATTGCTGCTGTTGGGCACCCAACACTCACAGAGCTTGCTCAGGATCCACACTGCCAACCATAGGACTCAGCACCCCAGTTTTTCTGCAGACAAGGAATGGAGGCAGAAGGAGGAAAAGGAGGTGTGGGCAGGGAGAGGGCTGCCAGCTGCAGCATTGGGGTTTTGTGACTCAGGGCTGCAGCTCACCTTCTCCAGCAATACATACACTGCTTGCACACTGCACTTGGGCTGTGCTGCTCCAGTTGCCATGTCCTACATGATAAAGCAGGACTTGATTTTGTGGTCTAAAGATTAGAGAGCTGAAAGCTCCTATTCCAAAGTGTGGTTTCACATTTGAACCTCTGCACCCTACAGGATCACCATTTCCATTATAACTACTCCACAGACCCTCTTGTCCTCTACTCATAGACCACTTCTCATCCAGGTCAGACTCATTGCACTGCTCCTCAGGTCTCCCAAACACCAGAAATCATTCCTCAGGTATAGGGAAACAGCATGAAGTTGCCCTTTTCACACACACTACAAAAACTTCAGCAGCTCAGACGGTTCAGAAGTATATTTGCAAGGTGAGAAGAGTTTGGAGAATGTCAGTTCTGAATTATTAAGAAAAAAAAACAAAAAACCAAAACATATTTGAACATGACTGCCTCACCAGAGCTGCCCAGCCCAAAGAAACAGCAGCTCTTTAATTGGCTTTTTGACACCATTTCACTTTGCTCAAACAACTGTGTACACTTTTGGGGTAGGAACTGCACCACCCTGGCCATCACTTCCAGGGCTGGAGTCACCTACAGCTCCTTGTGTCAGCCTGGCTCAGTATCCCCCAGGCCACTGCTCGCATCCTTCCCTGCCAGAAACTCCACTGGCCATATCCTGATGTGATCCAAATGCAGCTTCAAAGCTCTGGTGCCCTAATACCAAACCAAACCCAAACACTCTGCACTCTTCTAATGAATTCTTTCATGTCTAGGGTGTCTGCAGCACTATTTTTTCCCCATGCTAACTAGCAAATACTCTTCAGACAGGCTGTCAGGTTATTCCAACAATGTTTTTATTTTCTCTTGACACCTTTAGTGTGTTTTACACACTCAAGAAGTTAAAATGTATTCTCGCCTTGTGCTGGATGGAAACAATAAAAACCAGCACCAAACCCCCTGCTTTACCATCAGAGCTGGCCTTGCCCTGCAGCCTGCCCAGACTGTCACCTGTATTTGATAGGACAAGGGGAAACAGACTCAAATTGTGTGCCAGGGGAAGTTTAGGTTGGACATGAGGAACAATTTCTTTCATCAAAAGGTTGTTAAGCTCTGGAACAAGCTGCCCAGTGGTGGGCTCCCCATCTTTAGGCAGGTTTCAAAACTATGTAGATGTGATGCTGTGGGACATGGGTTAGTGGTGACCAGGTAATGCTGGGTTAATGGTTGGACTGCATGGTCTCTTCCCATCAAAATGAACCCATGATTCTATTTCTAGTGGGACTACAAATATTTCTGCATCTGGCACATCAGCCTCTGATTTTCTGTCACTGCATGATTTGAAAGCAGAACCAAACTTTCTTTACTGAAACTCAGGTGTGGGTCCTAAGGTTGGCTGTAGCACAGTTAACACAGCTGTGCCATCACTACCAGCCAAAAACAAAGCCTAAGGACTCCGCCTCAGCTTGTTTTGGCTCGGCTTGAGCTCAGCCATATTGCCCACCAGTGCAATGAATCCTCCTCACTGGAACAGCACAGCTGCCAGTCAGTCAAGACAGCAGCAGCTCGCTGCACTCCCAGCCTCAGCCCAGGTTTGTGCACTCCAGAACTGGATGTACTTGGTGAATATGCTGCAGAGCTCAGTCCTTGGTATTTAATTAATTTACAGACCCACCGGCAAGACAGGAGAGTCGCCAACGGACTGCTTGGAGGCAGAGAACTACGCAGAACAAGCTTTTGACTGTATGAGCAGGACAGTAGCTCCTACATGTGGCGACAGGCAGTGCTGGCTTCATCCTGCACAGAAGGAGGTGACATTTGGGCAGCTGATATCCTGCCAGCTGTGAGACAACCTCACAAAGCCAGTAATTGACTGGGAGATGACAATAAGGCTAAGATCAGACTTGCTTAGCAGTGTAGAACCCTTCAGGAGAATCGAGCTCCCTAAGGAAAGCATCGAAGGGATGGAGGAGCTGGCACCCTGTCAGTGAGGTAGTGAGAACAGCACTGGAAGCCCGAGATCAAACCACCTACTGGTTTCACAACAGAAAGGGAAAGCCCCAGCCCTTTTGTTGGTCTTAATTGCAATTTATTTCTGGGTTGGTTTTTTGTTTTGTTGGTTTTTTTTTACCACATATTAAAACCATGCAGGGACTTTGGGCAGAATTAGTGCCCTGGAGTCTCTGCTAGAATCTGTGTCCCAGCAGATGGGTTTTCCGCCCCAGGCAGTAGGTCCCTTCTCAGGAGTCCCCCTAGACAAAATGACACAGAGCCCTGAGGACTCCCACACCACCCCTCTTACCAGACAGCAGAGGAAAAGCAGCATTTCACATCTGGAGGCTCAGGAACAGCAACTCCCTCCAAGCCTTGAGTGTACTTTTACACATGCAGGCCAGCTCTTTGATTTCCCTGGACCACAGGGGACAAACTGGTAGGTGACATGGCACAGGGGTTTCTCAAACCACAGCAGATCAGAGCAGCACATGCCAGGGGCTGTGCTCACAGGGAAAGGAGGATTTCCACCTTGGCAAGGAAAAGGCAGAGGAGTAATTTTCATTTAATTTAAATTATCCTCAGCTGTGCTCACAGCAGGGTGCTCATCCTGGTGCCATCTCCACTCACCTCCCACGTGTACCAATCTCTCTTCCAAACTGCACTCCCCATGGATAAGCTCTGACATGCTCCAGATAAATAAGATGTCACACAAAAACTAACACCATCAGGGCCAGCCCTGTGGCACCACCTGATGTGCTAGAGCAGCTCTAAGACATTGCCAGGGCAGCTCCAAAATGCTGCCAGGGCAGCTCCTGAAGCTACTCACACCAAAGCCACCCACAGCATGTCCACCCTCAGCATTTTCCTTACCTCCCTGGGATCACAGAATCATAGAATTGTCCTGGATAGACAAGCCCTCTAAGATCACCAAGTCCAACCGTCAACACCACCATGGCCATTAATCCATATCCTCAAGTGCCAGTTTCTTGAACACCTCCAGGGACATTGACTCCACCACCTCCCTGGGCAGCCTGTTCCAATGCCTGACCACTTTTGCAGCAAAGAAATTGTTCCTCATCTCCAACCTAAACCTTCCCTGGCACAATTTCAGGCCATTTCCTCTCATTCTATCACCTGATACTAGGGAGAAGAGACCAACCTACACCCCACTCCAGCCTCCTTTCAGGGAGTTGTAGAGAGCCAAAAGGTCTCCCCTTACCCTCCTTTTCTCTAGGCTGTACAACCCCAGTTCCCTCAGCTGCTCCTGGAGCAGCTCTAACAATCAAGTGTGACCCAGGCACTAAACCAAACAGGCTGAAGTGCAGCAAGGCTCATCTCATGATGGAAACACAGCAGTGTATCTGTAGGACAGTCCCCTGTCCTCTTTGGCCTTACAAAGCATGTCTTTGCCATCTCTAAATGCTCTCAGAAACACTGCATAGATGTTGGTCACACTCAGGAGGCACAGAGGATGCAGGAGGAAGGTGTCTAAGATTAATTCAGCCACAGCTACAACCTGAATCCATCCCAGTGCAAAAAAACAGATCAGGTGCAGCCTAGAAGTTGGTGTGACAAGAGGCTGCATGATGAGAAAGAGAGGGCACATCAGCAATGTTCTATTACAATCTCTTTTAAATCCCCAAAACTCTGGGTTATTTTTTCTGTGATGCTGACAAACACAAGATAAGTGTCTGTATGCTAAATCCTCTCTCTTGTCCTGTATTTAGCTGACAAACTCACCGGGCAGTTTAGCCTGTATTTATGCAGCAGACAAGAAAATGAGCTCATGGTCCATTAGGGAAATTTCTAGGTTCTATAAATAAAGTGCTGGGAAATTAAAACCTAAAGAAAACAAGGTACCTGCAAAGCTGCATTGGTAGGAGGAGAAGCTGTTTGTTAAAAAAAAAAAAAAAAAAAAAAAAGGAATTCATAAACTCTCCATCAATGCCACAGCTTAGAGAATTAGAGAATCACTTGGGTTGGAAAAGACCTTTAAGGTCATTGAGTCCAACTGTTCTCCAAGTCTGCCAAGGCTGGTGCTAAACTGTGTCCTCTGCCTCCTTTAAACACCTCCAGGGATGGGGATTTGAACATAGATAATCCTAGAGTGGTTTGGGTTGGAAAGGACATTGAAGATCATCTAGTTCCAAGCCCCTGCCATGGGCAGGTACACCTCCTGCTAAACCAGGTTGCTCAAGAACCCCATCCAGCCTGGCCTTGAAAACAAACAAGATCAAAGCTTCCCCTACCCCAAAGCAGGATATTAAACAGCATCACACTCAACCAGGAGATGACAAGAGTTGTGTTGACAGGCCCTTGGGAGCAGTTTGCACCAGGTGTCTCCCTGCCCTTACAGTCAATGAAGGAGCCTCTTCAGGGATCTATCAGCTGCACATATTTGGACTTTGACTTCTGTGCTTAGGTTTCCAACAAGACAGCTAATTAATGAGGTTTACGATCACGCCATTAGACTATGCAAAAGAGCAGGATATTATCAAGGCTAGGTTTATATTCTGTCAGACCAAGGCTAGCTTTAAATCTACAATTAAAAACCTCCATGCCCTTTCACCTGTTCCATGAGCTTTTCAGTCTAGTTAAGGCAGTTTTTTTTCCCAAAGCTACATGTTTGTATTTAATACTATTCTCTTCAATACAATCTATATATAAGAATATATAAGGTTATTTTGGCATTCACCATACAGAATAACAGTCAAGGGTTTGATGTACGACTCACATCCTGTTGAGGCCTGAATTACTCAAGATAGGCTTCGTTGTTCTCAGCTTGTCCAGTAGTTTCACTGAAGTAAAGCAAATACTCACTTTTTGTTGGATTATTGTCCTACCAGCTCAGCTCCCTGACTGCACCCACCACAAGGTCTGATAACAACAAAAATTAGGGGGAAATAGAGAGTAGGAATGCATGTTTGGTTGGTGGGAGAGGGTAAGGTTAAAGGGCAGCTTAAACTGTCACAGAACAACAAAAACTGTAGATAACATTTGAAAGGAATGGGAAGTGAGGCTAACTTTAACACACAAGAGAGGGGGCAGAGGAGCTTGTTGGGTGCAAGCACACCTGACTGAAGGGTTTGTGTTCAAAGTGAACCAAAGCACAGATCACCTTATTCAGATCAGTGTAAGCACAGCTGACCACAGAAGGGGGAGTATTCCCCTCTTGTCACAGCAAATCAGCTTTCCAAAGGCCAGCAGAAAAGGTTCTGTTGTTTCATAATAGGGATTGTTATCTGACTTAACCTGGAGTGCCAAGTCAGAGAGTGCCAGGCTGACATTTGGCTAAGCTAATTAACACTCTGAACAAGTAATCCTTACTCAGAAGCCTGAAGATGGGGCAGTTAGATCAGGGCTGATATTTCACTAGATGATTGCTAACACCACTCTAATTAACAACAACTGCCAGGAAAAGAGATTATTATTTCCTCCTCTCCCTTCCCCATATTTTCCTAATGAAACGCAACTAACTCCCATCCCTGTAGTTATCAAGAGTGTTTGAATATTCCTGGTTCAATCAATATTGCTCCATTTGGGGTCTTTTGGAGCACATTCTACAGACCTCTGAGACTGGAAACTTTTTTTTTTTTTTTTCTGGATGCCTTAACTCAGACTGGAAATAAATATATGTTGTGTGCTGGAATGGAAATCAATCTGATGATGGTGCAATCCCAATTACCTCACTCTCACGCAGATTTGCTGTCTGCAAAGAAGTGAAACATGAGAAATACATTAAGGGAAAAAAAATGGTTATTTATCTTTCTCTTTCTTTCTTTTTTTTTTTTTTTTAAGCTAGAAGCAAAAATATTTAGCTTTATCTACATACGCATTTCTGCATACACAGATTTCGAGCAGCCAACACTAACTCGGCTCCCCGGCTCCCTCTGCAGGCTGCACTCACTCTGGTTTTCTAACTCACCACGTGAAATAAGTTAACTCAGAATAAGGATATTGTTTCGTTTTGTCACTTTCCTGAGCCAAGGCTCCAGCCTAACTGCGAGCAAACGTATGGTTCCAGCAGGCAGCTGCAGATCTTTCCCTCTCTCATCAGAAAGAAACCTGCCCCCACCTATTCCCCAGCTGCAGCATATATAAGGGATGAGGATGAGGCAGCTTTTTTTCGTTCCTTGAATATTTTAGGGGAGGCAATTGTTCGGCTGCAGCCTT
This sequence comes from Psilopogon haemacephalus, assembly GCA_013396835.1. NCBI lineage: Eukaryota > Metazoa > Chordata > Aves > Piciformes > Megalaimidae > Psilopogon > Psilopogon haemacephalus. The sequence continues at coordinate 448,418 of VWZI01017594.1, read as the reverse complement.
AAAGAGCATGGAGGGTAGCTGGAGAATTTGTGTTTGTTTCTACTGCTGTCTTCACTGGCTTGCTTCTAGCATCCAGTGTTCCCCCCACTTCAGGGGTCGTGTCACCTCTGACAAGAGCTCTGGGTTACTGGCAGCTCCAGAGGACAGTGAGCTAAACCCTTTGCTGTGGCTGCCGAAGAGTGTAAGGCGTGGCTATGCCCTCCTGCCTCCCCTCCTCAAGGTGCTGTCAGACCGGGGCCGCCAGAACTGGGAAAGTGAGGTCCCCAGGCTGCAGCCAGACTCCAGAGCCCTTCGATACATGAAGAGGCTGTATAAGATGTCTGCCACCAAGGATGGAATCCCAAAGGCTAACAAAAGCCACCTCTATAACACTGTTCGTCTTTTCACACCGTGTTCAGAATGCAAGCACCTCTACAGGGACCTAATGAAAGGTAGGTGTGGGGTGAGCTGAGCTGACAATGCTAAATGGGGGGGGGTCTGTGCTTTACAGTAGTATATAAAAATCATAACATCATAGAACGATTTGAGTTGGGACCTTAAAGATCATCTACTTACAACTCCTGTGCCATGGGTAGGGACACCTTCCACTAGACCAGGTAACTCAAAGCCCCATCCAGCCAGGCATAGGATGAGGTACCCACAACCTTCCTGGGCAACCTGTTCCACCCTCACTGTAAAGAATTCCTTCTTAATCTCCAGTCCAAATCTCCCTTCTTCCAGCTTAAAGCCTTTGTTCCTCATCCTAGCACAAGCCCTTGTGAAAAATCTTTCCCTGGCTCTCCTGTAGTAACCTTCAGGTACTGGAACACTGCTGGAAGGTCTCTCCAGAACCTTCTCTTCTCCAGGCTTCTTTCACAGAGCCATTGCATAGAACAGCTAGAACCTCAGATAGTAAACCAACAGAGTTTTGATTATCCGATTTCTGTAGAGCTGTTGCTATTTTAATCCTGATAGCTCTTCTCTTAAACTGCAGGAGTTTTTCATAGCCTACTTCTCCTTGAATAGCATTAAACACAAACTGCCCCCCATGTTGGGAAATGCCACGCAGCTGGTACTATATTCAAGATGATCCTGATGCTGCAGGCTGACTCATTATGAGTCAGAGAAAACTCTACAACTGCTTCTGAGTAAAGTAAGAAAAGTGAGAGAAAAAAATGGTCTCTGGCAGCCTTGGGCCACAAAAAGCACTATAAAGAGACTTACACCAAGCTGCCAGAATCCCACTGCAAGGTGATTTTCTTCTGGCTTTGTACATTTGCTGGGGAAGAATCATGACCCCAGCATGTGAATATCCTGAAGGAAGAGTAGAGAGAGTTACAAATCAGGCTCAGGACTGAAAGATTAGGATTTGGAACAGGCTGCCCAGGGAGGTAGTGGAGTCACCATCCCTGGAGGTGTTCAAGGAATGTGTGGATGTGACACTTGGGGATATGGTTTAATGACCGTGGTGCTGTTAGTCTGAAGATTTGTCTTAATGATCTTAGAGGGCTTTTCCAAGCCCAAAAATTTCACAGTTCTATGTCTAGGTAGAAAATTAAGATGCAGTAATGCTCCAAGGTGTTGTTTCCCTTCTCAGGAGATGTTCACTCGGTGGATTTACTCTTCAACCTGGATCGTGTCACTGCTCTGGAGCACTTACTCAAGTCTGTCTTGCTCTATTCCTTTGACACATCAGTTCCCAACTCTTCTTCCATTACCTGCATGTGCCATTTGTCTGCTAAGGAGCATGGTTTCTCTAGCCAAGTATGCCCCAGCAGCTCACACTCTATAGCTTTTAGCCTGCACTTTGAAGTTAGGAAGCGCAAATGGGTTGAGATTGATGTAACTTCTTTCCTCCAGCCTCTGATTGCTACTAACAGGAGGAACATTCATATGGCTGTGAATGTCACTTGCCTGATGGGTGAGCCACCACAGAACACTAAACTGGAAAATCCCATTAACGTGGCACTGGTTCCCCCTTCTCTTCTTCTTTACCTGAATGATACCAGTGAGCAAGCTTATCACAGGTGGAACTCACTTAGAGACAGAAGGAAAAACCCAGCGAGGCCCAGGCCAAGGAACAGTCCTAGGGGTGACAGAGAGAATTCCCAGGGTAAAAGGGCCTCTCGGCAGCGAAGAGACAAGAACCTGCAAGAGGCATCAACAACTTCACCTTCTGACTTGAGCCAGTACTTCAAACAGTTCCTCTTCCCTCAGAACGAGTGCGAGCTCCACAACTTCCGCCTGAGCTTCAGCCAGCTGAAATGGGACAAATGGATCATAGCCCCTCACAGGTACAGCCCTCAGTACTGCAAAGGTGACTGCCCCAGGGTGGTGGGGCACCGCTACGGCTCTCCTGTCCACACCATGGTGCAGAACATCATCTATGAGAAGCTGGACCCCTCTGTTCCCAAGCCCTCCTGTGTTCCTGCTGAATACAACCCACTGAGCGTGCTGACCATAGAGCCTGATGGCTCCATCGTCTACAAAGAGTATGAGGATATGATAGCGACCAAGTGCACTTGTCGGTAGTGCTGCACCCTCCGTGCTCTGGGGTAGGGTAGTTTTACATGTTTCAGAGCTTCTGTAGCTGTAATTTAACTGGATCTTGTCGTTCTAGTAGCTCTATAAAACCCTTTAGGGTTTAACGTGGAGTTAGGAGGAGGTGTTTACATCATAGCACTTACTTTTGTAGCCACTCAACCTTTTCTAGAATGGGAAGTTAAATGTAAATCTCCTGTTTTATTGGAAGACTTTTGCATTTGAACTATGGAAGGGGTTTCAACTACCAGATGCCTATTTTAATGCTGTTTTGCTAGAGAATTTAAAGAAATAAATGCCAATCACGCATACACTTACCTCCAGTGCCTGCTGGTCTTTCTCTGCAGAAAGAAATCTCATGTGTCACAAGGTGTCCTCACACTGCCCAAGCCACCTCAGCTGCTGGCTGTGGAAATAAGAGATATTGGGTGTTGGTGTGGGGGTCTTTGCTAACAGCCTCTCAGTGTCTTCACTCATCTCTCTCCACCTCCTTGGAGATGTTTAAAAGATGAGATGAGGAGCTGAGGGGTGTGGTCTAACAGCTGTGTACAGGGAGATGTTAGGTTGTGCTTGGACTCAGAATTGCATGGTGGAAAAGATTAAGACTCTATCTCCATCAAGTCTCTAGGAAGAAAGCCTTTAATGGTATAATTTCTTTCTTGGCTTTCCATCCTTACACACACACACCTCTAGATCCCTCAAGCAGGAGGAGATCTTTTCCTCGCAGTTTCTCAGGTCACAAGGTTGTTTCTTGCTTTTTCACACTTGGGCTTTTTCAGCAATTAGTGGTAAGAACTGGAGGGCAGCAGTGTGGTAAAAATTGAAGTCACTGAATTATCTGAGTGTGAGCTGGCACCAGCTCGCTGGTGAGCTGTTAAAAGCAGGCTTCATCTAGTTCAAGGACAATGCACAAGCTGATTGTGGGCTGAGGGCACTGGATTCTACACGTGGAACCACACTGCCACTTCCTCCTGAACCATGAGGATGTGTTCGGTGCTCTCAGATTAAAAAAAAAAAAAAAAAAGGGCTTTTAGAAATCTATTAATTTAAATGCTGTTCAATTGATTTAATAGTCTAAGAATGTGGTGCTGTGGCTTTGCTTCCTCTCACAATGAAGCTGGCAGTGACAGTGCCTTAATTAGATATGCTTTCATCACAAGCTTTTACTACAACTGACTTATTTTCTCCTAGTTTTAAGGATTTTGTCCAAAATGCAGGCTTCAGCCTGAAGGTGTGAAACAAGGGGCCAACAGTCATAGAACTTCTCTAAAAATGAGGTCTTCCCTGAAGACTTGCATTAGCCTGGATCTGTTGACCTAAAGCCAGAGCTTGCTTTGGCTCTAAATTAAAAGGCAAATATCTTGATGTCAAACAAACAAATCCCAGCCCCAAACCCAAACCATATTGGATTGGTTCAAATCCAGTTGCCTAATACAGCATCACTCCTGTGAATGCCTTTTGAACGGTGGGAACTCAGCTTCATTCAGCCACCAAGGAGGAAAATAAAGTTAATGGAAAAGCCAGTTTAAGCCAGGGTGCTGGAGTTAAGCCAAAGAAAACTGCATTTTTGGGTCAGGTACCAGCAGCTTCAGAAATACCTAACTTCAGTAATGAGTCAAAGGCTGAAACCACATTATCTGGGACAGGTTTATGTTGCTGCACCATTTTAGGTCTGCAGAGATACTAATTCCATTAACATATTCAGGTATTTTGCTGAGGATGGGACCCAAGATTGCCACAAAAGTGGCTTCATTTGGTGATGTGGCTGGATTCAGTATTAAAGGTTTTTCCCACCCTACATGACTCTGTGACAATGAACTTGTATTTCAGATTAATGAGAGGATTTTGAAGTGTTCCCATGAGGTGGTAGCCTCTAAACAAAGCTGGACTGACTCACTTTGGCAACCTCCTTACTCAGGGGATTAAATCATTACATATAAGGTATCAGTTGTATCTTTACAGGGACACCAACACCAGATGCAGATTTAAAAAAAAAAAAAAAAGCCCAACCAAACAAAAAAACCCAAAGAAACAAAAGAGCCTTTTACCAAGTGTGCCAGGAGAGTTGGTACCCAAAGCTGAAGTATTTCCTTTATTTCAGTTCTGCAGAACTGGTGCTTTGTGTGAAGCTATGACTCCAGCAGTTAGCTCAAACAGCAGCACTTTATACATGATATAAATAGCAGAGCTATCCTATGTGATTGGCTATGTGGTACCACATGAATCTTTGTAACCAAGCTCCATTGGTTACCTAATTAATATGATCTTTTATGCTACTACCTAATTCGTTATCCTATTACACCCTCTGCCCGACTGAGGCCACATCTGGAGAACTGGGTCCAGTTCTGCGATCCCTAGTTCAGGAGACAGGGATCTGTTAGGGAGTGTTCAGCAGAGGCTGCTGAGGCACCTGGAGGAGGAAAGGCTGAGAGCCCTGGGGCTGCTGAGCCTGGAGAACAGCAGTCCGTGAGGGGATCTGAGCAATGCTCAACAAGAGCTAAAGGACCTGTGGGGAGCAAGAGGATGGAGCCAGACTCCTGTCAGTGGTGATCGGTGGCAAGACAGGAGGAAATGGGCACAAACTGCAACCCAGGAGGTTCCATCGGAAGAGGTGAAAGTGGTTTGGTGTGAGGGTGCTGGAGCCCTGCAGCAGGCTGCCCAGAGAGGTTATGGAGTCTCCTTCTCTGGAGAGATTCCAAACCCCCCCTGGCCATTGCGATGCTGGGCAAGCTGCTGTGGGTGCCCCTGCTTTAGCAAGGGGGTTGGACTGGATGATCTCCAGAGCGTCCAGGAATTATTTTTAGCTCGATTTTAACCTCACAGCTGTCTCTCCTCACACGGAGTGCTCTCTTCACAGGGCTGCTCCTCTCACAGGGCTGCTCCCCTCTCAGGGCTGCTCCCTTCTCAGGGCTGCTCCCTTCTCAGGGCTGCTCCCTTC
>VWZI01017594.1:432407-442415 GCA_013396835.1 Psilopogon haemacephalus | reverse complement strand
CAGGGCTGCTCCCCTCACAGGGCTGCTCCCCTCTCAGGGCTGCTCCCCTCACAGGGCTGCTCCCCTCTCAGGACTGCTCCCCTCACAGGGCTGCTCCCCTCTCAGGACTGCTTCCCTCTCAGGGCTGCTCCTCTCACAGCCGCCTCCCCTCACAGGGCTGCCTCCTCTCACACGGGCTGCTCCCCTCCCAGCCCCAGCCCCAGCAGCCCTGCGGCCAGCAGCGGCCTCCCGCCCCGGAAGCGCACTCTGTAGGGGCACTTCCCGTTCCGGGGCGAGCGGCGGCGCAGGCTGGTCGGGGAAGGTGACTCCAGCTCGCCATGGGCCTGCACTTCGGGAACTTGGCGCGGGTTCGCCATGTCATCACCTACAGCCTGTCCCCTTTCGAGCAGCGCGCCCTGCCCCACTTCATCTCGCACGGGGTCCCCAACGTCTGGCGGCGCTTCAGCTCCCAGGTCTTCAAGGTTGTTCCCCGTAAGTATGGGGGGGCGAGAGCGCGGGGAGCAGGATCCCTTCTCCCTTCCTCCTCAGCATCCTGGCTTTGGCGCTGGGGGCGGCTGGCGGTGCGATGGGGGCTTTCTGTAACGCTGTGTCTTAGCACAGAGCCCTGTGGCTTAAACCGTGCAGAGCCGCTGGTGAGCCTGTCCTTTCCTTTCCAGCTTTTGTGGCAGCCTATCTGCTTTACTCCTGGGGCACGCAAGAGTTCGAGAGACTGAAGAGGAAGAACCCTGCTGACTATGAAAATGACCAGTAACCGAGTTAATGAGGAGCTCCTTACCTCACTCTATTATCAACGTCCTGTTGCTAAGCTTGTCCACATGACTAGAAGGGTATAAAGAGAGAGATAAGTCTTGTCGAATAAACTTAAACCTTGCCCCATGACTTGGTGTGAAATCTTGTGTCCTGAGATGTTTTGAGGTGAGTAGCATCCAGTCTCTGTCTGGTTCTCTCAGTACAGACTAAAGTTCTGTGTGCTCAGATGCTTTTCTCCTCGAGCATTTCCAGCCGTTTTATTACTCGGAGGATGTTGGGGGTTAGCAGGGACCTCTGGAGATGATCCAGTCCCACCCCCCTGCTAAAGCAGTGCAGAGGAGGTTACCTCAGGTGACAATGTCCAGGTGGGTTTGGGATCTCTCCAGAGGAGACTTCTCTTTCTTTGAAACATTCTCGGTGTAATTTGTGTGTAGCAGGGGCTGCCTTCAGCCAGAGAAGGGTTGAAATAGCAGCTCAGGGCTGCCTTTATCTTCCTGTCACTGGCCACTGCTTTTTCCTTTCACTTTGAGAGGTGTGAAAACAAACGGTCCACCTGCTGCGGTATTGACCCAAACTGCATGAGCTGACTGCAGGCTCAGGACTGAATGCAGACCTTGGCTTGAGTACAGAGGATGTCTCTTCACAAGGAGCTCTCTACAAAAGACAAGGGACAGCAGGTGCAAGCTGCACCAGGAGAGATTTCACCTTGATGTAGAAAAGGAAGTTTTTACTGCGAGAACAATTGATCACTGGATCACCATCCCCAGGGACTTGCTGGAGTCCCCAGATGAGGATTTTCAAGCTGTGACTGGTGCTAGATAACCTCATCTGAGCTCCCTATCCACAAAAGTTTGGACAAAGTGATCTTTTGAGGTCCCTTCCAACCTGGTCTGCCCTCTGATTCTTTAATACTAATTACATAGTTACCATAGTTACTAGTGTTAATCAGATGATTAACTGCAATTCTGATTAACACCAGTGATTGGTGTTAATAGGCTGCATTAGATGTTTCTTTTTGGAAACTACCAGAAGAAACAGGACTGTTCAATACCTGAAGATGATTTTAAACCAAATCCTAGTAGTTACTTTAGGATGTGAGAAAAATTCACCCTGTGGCTCTGCACAAGCTTCACGCTGTGAAGTCTGGGACATCTGGCTGAGTTCTTTATCTTTTTTTATTTCCCTTTCAGTCTTCAGCAGACTGCCTGGAGCTTGTGTCCTGTGCAGAGCTCCACATTTATCTCCCTGCTGTGCAGCTGATAGCTTTTATCTTATCCACAAACCCAAGAGTGACGTTTCCCTGTGTTCCTTTGTCGGTGTGCTCAGGGCTGAGCTGTCTGCAAGACAAAGATGCTCAGTTTCTCACTTCAGGAAGTTGGGGTTGCAGTTTTCGTAGCTGAATGCTATATTTTGGGGCAGCTCTAAATACAGGTTTTAATGTAGGTAGTACCTGAAGGAGGCCTACAAGAAAGGTGGGAAGTGACTTCTGACAAGGGCTTGTAGTGACAGGACAAGGGGCAATGGCTTTGAGCTGAAAGAGGGGAGACTGAGGCTGGAGATTAGGAAGAAATTCTTGACAGTGAGGGTGGTGAAATACTGGAACAGGTTGTCCAGGGAGGTCATGGATTCTCTGTCCATGGAGGTGTTCAAGGCCAGGTTGGATGAGGCCTTGAGCAACCTGCTCTAGTGGGAGATGTCCCTGCCTATGGCAGGGGATTTGAACTGGATGATCTTCAAGGTCCCTTCCAACTCAAACCATCTAGGAAAAAGCAGATGGGGCTGAGTTCAATCTTGGGAATGTTCCTGCTGTTCTTGTGTTTTCTCCAAGGTTGGCATAAACAGGAGTGCTAAAATATTACCCAGTGCCAAAAATACTCTGTGCTTAAATTTAACTCTGCAGCTCACTGGTATTTTCTAGACGGCTTAGGCAAGCAAGGAGCAATGAGCTGGCTGCTACAACTGAGAGCTGGCAAGGATGTTTAGAAGCAGGCTTTATTCAAAACCTCACTGGTGTCCTGCTTATGTAGTCTCCAGGGGCACCTGCAGCAGCTGGTAAGTACCCCAAGTGACAGCACGTGTGAACTTTGGTGCCGGTGGCCTCAGTAAATGTTTGGTTTGCAATCCAGTTTGTCTGGGCAGCTGTCCTGAGAGTGAGCAGCTCAGCTCAGGCTCTCACGAGGTCTGTGCCCTCGTTCACAGACAGCAGAGCCGTGCCTGAGCCAGCTGCCAGGCTTCTGTCAACCGTGTGGCACCTTCACCCCAGCTGGTGACCCCTTACCCACGGCCCCGTGGCAGCAAGCATCCTGCTGCAGTGTCAGCAGCGAGTCAGCAGGCAGGGCCTGGCACCCTTTGCTCCACCACCGGCCTGTTGTAACCCTGCCAAGCTGTGCTCTAGCCCCACCGAGCTGTCCTCTGATCCTGCTGAGTCCTCCAAGCCATTCTCTGACCCTGCAAGTCCTCCAGCACCACCAAAGCATCCTGCAACCCCAGCAAGCTTGCCAAGCCATGCTCCAGCCCTGCCAAGCCATGCTCCAGCCCCACCGAGCCATCCTGTGACCCTGCCAAGCTGTCGTCCAGCCCTACCAAGCCATCCTCTGTCCCTGCGGAGTCCTGCAGCCCTACTAAGCCATCTTCTGTCCCTGTCAAGTCGTCCTAAGGTATCCTCTGCTGCTGTCAATTCCTCCAGCCCCACCAAGCTGTCCTCTGCACTTGCCTGGAGTACCCCTGAGGCCCAGCCTGGCTCCTGCTGCACCTGTGGCAGATCAGAACGTGCAGAAGATACTTGGAAATGTGTCAGGTCAGTTCTCTACATTTCACCTCTCCCTTTGGTAAATGTTAGAAGAGGCAAAGGAGCAACAATTATCTTGTGTTTCTTTTTTTTTTTTGTTCCAAGCTGCAGCTTTTTTTTTTCACTTCCAGAGGGCCCTGGTGTCAGGGGAAAGAGATGTCACTTCATGTCCTGTGCTCCACAGATGAAGTCAGGACTGCTACTGCTGCTGCTGCCTCTTGTTTGCTTTTCTCTGTTCTGCACTGATCCTAGTGGGAATAGCAGCAATTAGAACTCAGAGGCACGTACAGAAAGGGCTTAATGGGAAGAACAGTGGTGAAATTCACAGCCAAATAGCAAAGGAACTTTAAAGTCCAACTGTTTGATGTGCTGTGCTTTACTGACCCATTTCCTTCTCTTCATAAGGTCCAGGAAGGTGAAGGGATTTTTGATTCCCCAGGGTAGAGGAAAGGGTGTAATAACACCAGGAAAGGAACAAATTTCCCAACAGTGGCCATGGCCAAGATGCCAGGAAGGGGTTTTATTTAATTCCAGTGAGGTTTGGGCTGTTCTGTAGACAGGAACCTGACAACAGGGCATTATCTTAATCAAGGTAACTCGCCTTCCACGCTGGCACTTATGCCTCCCTACATTAAGCAATCACATAAAATTATGACCAATTACATCCAGGTTTGTGCTTACAGTTTAATTAAAACAGACTTCACTGTTTTGTACAGGATCTTCTTGCCTGAAGTCAAAACTTCCCATGCTCTGACAGCTACATGTGCTTGACAGGAATAAACTGGTATTTGCTGTTACCCTGCAGCCACAAAATTCTTGTACCTGGTAGACGTGACAGACAAGGGACAGATAGGAGAGCCAGGTGCATGAAATCTCAGAGAGGAGGAGCAAGTACCAGCATGGTCCTTTTGCAGACTGGAAATCTCAGGCATTCATAAACTGAGAGGATTACAGAGAAGGTGGGAGGTCACACTTAGCTCTTTGTAAACATCCTTTTCTCCAGGCTGTTGCAATCTCATTTCACAATGGCATGAAGTAAGATTCCTCTTAACCGCACACTGCCCATCCACACCAGTGGGAGCCGCTGGCACCTCCAGATGGCTCATCCTGAGCTCCACGGCAAGGCCCAGAGGCAAAGATGGCTCATCTGAGGAGACCATCCTGCCACGTGGAGCAGCTCAGCTCCACAAAACCCTCTCAGCAGCCTCTTGACTTCAGGGATTAGAGATTCACAGCTTTAAGTAGACAGCAGGACCCCTGGCAGAAGGATGCAGAACATCCTTTTCACACTCCCAAACCCATCTGGAAGTGTTACACCTGCTTTGTGAGTACCACGGGTGTGGAAAGGAAGGGTAAGCCACTTCCTCGTGTACCAAGAAGGGGAAGAAGCATCAAAAGCAGGAGCCCCTGCTCCAAATCAGCTTGATAAGAGTGTCACAGGAGTTAAATGACGTGTCTGGCTTTTGGTCTGTACCATCACACCTTGGGCCAGCTCTTGGTTGCAGATGGACCGTGGAGTTCTGGAAATATATTTGGAGGGGGTTGTCAAACAGAACAACTGGTGCAAGAGGAAAGCTGGCCAGACAAAGTACAAGTGGAGGGGAGTAAATCATTAGCTAGAAAGACAGGCCTTGAACCAGATCACTTCAGCAGCTGCTAACTTAGTAATTCCCTCATGCTCCCAAGTGAACTTTGTTCCTGTAATGAGTGACAGCTGATGCAATGATAAGAGAATGAAGTCTATAAAAATCTCCCTGAAGCCTGGGAAGCTCTATTTGGGGCTCGTCCTACCTCCTCCTCCCACGGCTGGTCCTGTGGCTGAAGTGACAGCTCCCCCTGTGAAGATGCACTGGTGGAAAGGGATGGTGGTGGTCTTTTTGCTCTGCTCACTGCTGCTCAGCCAGGTAATGATGGAATGATTCAAGCGCTAATTCCAATGGTCAGGCAGCTAATTAATTTCACTGCTCCCTCTGGTAAGCGTAACTAATAAAACTTGCTAGATTTGCAAGGATTAGAATAATTGGCAGGAGTTAGGAGACAGTAGAGCTCTTTTAGAGGATTCTACACAGGAGAGTGGAGTAACTGCCTAGTGAATACTGGGTTACTCTTAGTTGCTTTTCAGTGGTTAAGCTCAATGATCTTAAAGGTCTTTTCCAACCAAAATGATTTTGTGACTCTAGAAGACGTAACTTGAGCGTATTGTTCTGCCTTCCCTCCCAAAAAGATTAGCAATACAGTTCATTTTTCATAGGTTCATAGAATGGGTTGGGTTGGGTTGGGTTGGAAGAGAACCTTAAAGGTCATCTAGTTCCAACCTGAGCATACAAGGTGTGCTGTGAGCTGACGATAAGGCAGTTTAAATTAACTTAAAACCAAGCCTATTGACCTCAGCAGCAGAAGGAGCAGGTGCCTGTGGCTGCCTGCTGTTGTGACATCCACCTCACCCTCTGTTTCAGACACACTGTGCTTCCCTGCGCCACCGACAGCCTCACCTCACCAGACAGAAGAGGATGACTCCGTTCTGGAGAGGAGTCTCGCTGCGACCCGTGGGAGCCTCGTGCAGGGATAACAGCGAGTGCATCACCATGCTCTGCAGGTAACCAAGCTTCATCCGTGCTCAGGCTGATCTTACAGGATGGCAATGGAGGTTCCCACTTATTCTCACCCAAACAAGTCATGGAGTTATTCTGTGCATAAAAAAAGACACTAGGAATGGGAATGGAGCCATAGATTTAGACCTCTTTAGTAAGCAAGGCAAACAGAGCAGAGTCCAGATGCCGTTGATAGCAAGCCTCAGACTTTTCATTGCAACCCAAAATAACCTGTCTCCTCCAAGGAGAACACAGCATTCTAGACAGCTTGGAGACCTGAAAATTAAGCCTTCCTAAAGTACTGTTCACTTGAAAGCATGTAATACTTAAAAGCAGTGTCTTACCTTAAATGAATCACGCTTGAAGGTGATTACTCAAGCTCACAGTTTGAAAGACAGCTAAAATATCAGAAAGCTGTTAGGTTCTCATGAACATTTAACATGAGCAAACTGACCAGTTCCATGTGAACTGATGGAAATTACTATTGAGTGACTGAAAGGTGATGTTGAGAGGCACCTACTGTACCAGAAAGCAGAGACAGGGCAAAATAGATCTGCTCAAGCCCTCTGCTGTGAGGCCAGGCTGAAAGAGTTGGGGTTGTTCAGCCTGGAGAAGGCTACAAGGAGACCTTAGAGCAACCTTCCAGGAGAGACGTTGTAAAAAGGCAGGAGGGGTAACAGCTTCAGACTGGGAGAAGCTGGATTTAGATCAGATATTACAGAAGAATTCTTCCCCATGAGGGTGACAAGGCACTGGAACAGGTTGGCCAGAGCAGTTCTGGAGGATCCAAGCCTGGAAGTGTTCAAACCCAGATGTGGTCTTGAGCAAACTGGTCCAGGAGGTGTCTGTGCCCACAGCAGGGGGTTGGAACTACAGATGATCTTTAAGATCCCTTCCAACCCAAACCAGTCTGGGATTCTATACCAATTTTCTTCTACACAAAGCTAGAACAGCAGGGGGCTGCTGTTTGGCATCTATTTGAAAGGCATCATTTGCTTCTAACAATTAACACAGCTGTGAATTGCAACCCCCCAGCCTGACCATACAGCCCTGGCAGCAGTATTTTGGAGTTGGTATGCAAAGCAAAGACAGGAACTGGGTTAAGTGCCTTGAGAAGGGAGACCTTATCACCATGGGCCAATACATAAAGGGTAGCTACCAGGATGATGAAGACTCCCTTTGTATAAGCAGTCCCATGGAAAAGACAAGGGGTGATGGGGACAAGTTACTGCTATGAGAACAGTTGGACACTGGAATCATCTCCCAAGGGAAGTGGGGGAGTCCCCTGCACTGGACAGCTTTAAGGCTCAGTTGACAGGGTGTGTGCCAGCTCATTTCAGCTCTCCTGCTACCTAGGAAGGTTGGACCAGATGATCCTTGGGGTCCATTCCAACCTGGCATTCCATGAACTGAACAGAGGTGGCAACAAGGTGCAGGGCTATCCGAGCCGATTGCCAGCACTGCCATACGGTGAAGGCCGCTCAAGCTGTACCCGAGGATGTGCAGCCAGGTGGCAGGAGGAGCTGGCAGTAGCTGAGGGTGTTTTGTTTTGCAGGAAGAACCGCTGCTTCCTCAGAACAGCCTCGGAATAACCTGTCCTGCTGAGGAACACCCCTCACTGTTACTGCTAACTCTGCTCCCCTCCGCTTGGGAAATATTTATTGACCCTGCAGCAGCTAGGACAGTGAATCCAGCAACCAGTGTACTGTCACAGCAGCTGATGAAAGGACTTCAAAGAGCTTGAGAGCATTTCCTAACTAAGGCTGCCCCACTGCAGCAGATGCTTCAGGATGACTCAGGCCAAGCTCAATAAAAGGACTGTGCAGCTTCTCTTCGTTTTGGGTTTTTTTGTAAGAGTTTATTTTATTTTTTTAAAAGGTGTGAATTAAAAAAAACTTTGTACTCAGCAAAGCTTGGTTTCTCCTTGTATCCTGGGTGGGGTGGGGAGCACACAGCAGGAATGCTTGATTCAAACAGGACTTTAGACATTTCTCCTTCTACCTGGCAAGTGCCCGAAGCCGATCCTGCGTCCACCTCATTTCGGTCTCAACAGCTGAGCTCTTATCAGTGCTCCAGATAAAGGCCTGTTAGAAAGAGGGAGCAAACAAAATGATAATACTGATAACATTTTCAATACCCTAAATAGATCCAGTGATAACTGGAAGTATTTACCTTCAATTAACTACTCAAATTTATTTAAATGCATGCCCTAGACTGACCTTTAGCTCTTCAGTCTGTCCTGTTTGAGAACAAACTGACTGAAATTCCATTGTGACCAGCTCCACGTAACTGGGAGGGCTGAAGGAAACAAACCTTTTGATTAGATACCAACACAACTGGGACATGTCATGGGGTTGAGTTGAAACTGCTGCTGATATTCAATCATGTCATGCCAGCTCCAGAATGAAAGCACTGGCTGGAGCAAAGGATTGTGAGGCTTCAGGTTTAAGTTGTACCACAAGAGGCTCCCTCTTTGGGATACTGCTTCCAGTTTTGGGGTTGCTGGGCAGGCTGCAGGTCAGGAGGTTGGCAGCTTCTGCTGCTTTTGGCTGCAGTGTTTTGCATGCAGGCTGAGGGAATTGTGCATTGGATCATCTTTCCAGTAAAACTCTTATCTCAACTCTTATCTCAACCCAGTTGCTTTTTTCTTTATTTGTGTTACTATTTTTGTGTGGGGTAACCCAGCACAGACACATATCCATAGATTCATTGAAGGGTTTGGGTTAGAAAGGACCTCAAAGATCATCTAACTCCAGCCCTCTCATTATACAAGGCTGGTCAAGACCCTCTCCAGCCTGGCCTTGAACCTAGGCAACCTGTTTCAGCACCTTTGAGATTGTTCAGCCTGGAGAAGAGAAGGCTCCAGGGAGACCTCATAGCAGCCTTCCAGCACCTGAAAGCATCTACAAGAAACCAGCTGCAAGGACGGCTTACAAAAGGCCTTGAGGGATAGAATGAGGGGCAATGGTTTGAAATTAGAGGAGACTTAGATTGGATGTCAGGAACAAGTTCTTCACCATGAGGGTGCTAGAACACTACAACAGGCTGCCCAGGGAGGTAGTTGAGACCCCTTCCCTGGAAATATTCAAGGTTAGGCTAGACAAGGCTCTGAGCAGCCTGATCGAGTGGAGGATGTCCCTGCTGACTGCAGGAGAGTTGGAGTAAGTGACCTTTGGAGGTCCTTTCCAACCCCTTCTGCAATCTCACCAATACTGAAAGCTGTTTTCCTTTTGTTATAATAAAAGAGCAAACCACAAAAACCCTCCCTAAAAATGCAGTGAGGGAGGAGGACACCCAAAGACAGGAGCACAGCGGGCGTGAAGTTTAATACAGAAAATCTATTTGATATTTATTAAACTTAGTTTCTCCAGTTACAGTTTTGCATTGTACAAAGCATTTTTAATGACACAGTAGTTAAAAAGATCTTTACAAATTGAAATGTGATACCCTTTTCTCCAAATAGTATTTTTTTTTTAATTGCCATAAATTTGTTTAAAAATACACATTAAACGCATGTTTCAGACACTAAACTTTCTATAATCTCAATACCACAAAATACATAGAATATACTATACAGATGTGGAAAAAAATCTAGTTAGTATATAATACTTTTGCTCACCATTAACAGCTTTATTACGTGAAATGCAACATACTGACTTAGAAATCCTATTTCATTTCTCTTTTTGTTTTTTTTTTCTTGAGCCCCGAAGTACCCTTTTGAAATTTCAAATGTATTGCAACAAATAAAAATCACAGTTTGCCTTTTCTTTTTTTGTCCTTTTTTTTTTTTTTTTTACAGTTTTGGTTGAAGACAGATGCCTAAATATTCTGATACAAACAAACAAACAAAAATTAAAAAAAAAAAAAACACAAAAAAAA
>VWZI01017594.1:402100-432326 GCA_013396835.1 Psilopogon haemacephalus | reverse complement strand
TGCCCTTCCCTTCCCCTGCCCCACCCCAAACCCCTCCCCCCCCCAGAAAAAAAAGAAAAAAAAGAAAAAAAAAACAAAACAAAAAAAAACAAACCCAAAACAAAACACCAAAATCCACACCAAACCCCAACCCTAACCCTTTCTTCACCAAATAATAATTTCAAATAAGATAAAGGATTTTTTTTTCTGTTTTTTTTTTGTTTTGTTTTTTAATAAATATATAAGCACTTTATCCTCCATATACAAAATTTCTTAAAACAATTTAAAAGGAGGGGGACACCAGATACAAATGTCAGGAACTGTGCTTGCAAAAGTCATGCCCGGTCCTTAAAAGAGTTGAGTTTGCAGGTGTCAAAACGCCAGCGCAGCCCAAACCCAACGCTGCAGAAGGACTCTGCACCCCAACTACCTCAACCAACAGGGTTGCATATAAAAACTGAAGACAGGGAACACTGTGCCTCCATTCCCCTGGGGCAGTTGCGAATTGAGGCAGCGCCGGTAGCGCCTGTGGAATGGACACGCTGCCCTTCCAATGCCGGGTGAACTTAAAACAGCTGCAGCATCTACATGAAGACAGGCCCCAGAAATCCTATGTTGCACCACTTCAAACTGCTCCCTGTATTCCCCTGGAACTCAGCTGAGTGTTGGCAGAGAGCTGCGAGGCTGCCCAGAGCTTACACTGAGGGAAGAATTCACTGACCCCAGAACCACTGGAACTCAGCTGAGTGTTGGCAGAGAGCTGCAAGGCTGCCCAGAGCTCACACTGAAGGAAGAACTCACTGACCCTCCTTTCCCTGCTCTGTTTTGAAACAGCATCACAACAGCAGAGACCAATTCCTCAAAACCCAGAACGGAGCTGGACACACACCTCACCATTCCCTGATTGTTCCAGTCAACATAACCTTCCCACATGGGATATTTGTCTCCTGGAGTAGGTCTGGATTAGTCTGAGTTAGCCAGCAAAAGCTTTGGCTGCTCTTGACAGACATCTAAGCACTAACTTTGGTGCCTAGAAACAGAGGGGTTTCCCTAACACCCATTCAGCAGATGGAGGAACTGAAACCCTAACCGAAGTCTTTGTCCCAACTGGAAGAATTTAGAAGTCGTTTACTCCCCAATGGGTAATTCAAACTTGACTTGCTCAGGCCCTTTTTGTATCTGCCTTAATAACAGAAACGTTGCAGTGACAGCAAAGATCTGTTCAGGAAATGACTCATTAAATACAGCAAAGGTAGCTTCTTTCTCTCTCTCCAGCAGCTTGCCACTTTGGCAAGCTACCTAAATTTATCTGCCTAAGGCTTTATTTTACTTGCCCCAGGCAAGTGCTTACATTACTCCCCTAAAGTCGTGACTCTCTGGATGTTTGGGCCAGTCATAAATACAATTTCAGGGCATTACTATTATTATTATTATTTTTGTGTGTGTGTTCTCACCGCAATCAAGCCTCAGCAATCTAAAGGAATATACATTGCACTCCTGTATAATATGCAAGATTTCTCACCAAGGAGGTGGTGATTCAGCTGATTCAGCACTCAATAAATAATATATCAATATAGTCAGTTGCACCATCATCTAAAAACAAGTAGAACATAGACTTTGGACAGACAGAGTTCATATAGATATATACATATATATTAAAAGACACGTACAATACAAATTGCATACTGCCATCAGAAGCCAAGAAGAGCCATCCATCTGCTCTGCTTTATGGCTAATAGTTTCAAATCAAAAGAAAAAGTCTTGGGCTGTTTGACTCTGGTGTCCTGAAGGTTTGGTTAGAATTACAAAAAGGTTGCACCCTATCATCACCTAAGGAGGGAACCTGCAATCTGTCAGCAAATGCAAAGTTTTGATATCTGAGCAAGCCTAGTCTGATTAAACCATTTTCAAGATTTACCAACTGGGTCAGCGTTCAGTGAGGGCACTGAAGTGATGGTGCTGATATGTATTTCAGACGCAACCATCTCAGGAATCGCTCAGGAAGCCAGGAGCTGGGGATTCCCTGGGGGTTACTCGCTGTGTGATGGGTGCCAGCACTGATGTGCCACCCATTCCCACAGCTGTGGTGTGGGGGTTACAGAGGGACAGACTGAGTCCCTTCCCCTGCACTCTAACAGCCTGTTATTTCCTTGCACTTCTTTGAGCTCTGAAACCTGACCAAGCACAGAACCTTGCTCTGGGGAACAACAGGAAATCCCAAACTGAAATATGCTTTGGGAACAGGGAAGGTTCAATCAGTTTGGAATAGCCACAGGTGCATAAGGCATTTCTTCTGAATGAACAAAGCACTGCACAGCTCCTGGACAGACAGCAGACCTGGGACAGCACTCTAGAAGGGACCTCGCTACCATGGACACTGCTTTGGGTGGGACACTTTCAACCAGTACAGATCCACATTTTGACACGATGTAAAAAGACTCCTGGTCATTTGAAGACAAATGGTTTAAGATCCTGATTTAGGGATACAAAATACATCTTTAGGAGAACCAGTTTGGGGTGACACCAGAAACAGGGGGCTTTGGGCGGCACCAAAAACCAGGGGTTTGGGTGACAAAAAAAAGTGGGTTTTTTTTTTTTTAGATCAAAAAGGGGTTTTGTGACACCAAAAAAGAGTTTCGTGGGACTCTAGTTAAGAAAAAAAAAAAATTCCCAGAGCTGAGCCCATTCCTGCCACCAGGCATGGCGACTGTGCAGGAAGGAGCAAGCCAAAGAGCAGCCATGCTGGCCAGTGCAGTGCTACACAAACCATGACCACAACACCTACGAAGGTTATTTTTTTTATATAGCGTCAAAAGTGTGCTAGGCACTTTAGAGTATTAAAGGAAAAAATAGTTGACAGCGTCCCATGAACCAAGAGGTGGAGTTTGAGGGTACAGAGTTCTGTCTCCAACAGCAAACATGAACAGAAAGGTGACCTTTTGCACAGTGATTCAATAAAAAGGATGCTCCAACAGACCTGGAGAAATTCAGCTATCGCGGAAAGAAAAGAAGTCAGAGGTCTGTTGACCACGTCTCATTGACTCGTATGTAGCAAAGCTTTTCTGGAAGTACAAAACACGCTGGAACGCAAAGGAAGCTCTACGAAGATGCAGCTACCTTGGAGTAGGTTTTACTACTTTTGCAAAACTTCTAAACTCTTAAAGCCCAAAGGACATCCTGCAGTACTAAGTGGCGTAGAATTCTATTCCTTCTCTCGAGGTTGCCGTTGAGTTTGGCACTTTAACTACAGCTACACACACGCACAAACGAGGAAAAAAAAAATATATATATATTCCACAACTTTAGTGCAATCAATTTTTCCTGAACATGCACGTTCATATCTGGGGAAGAGAGAAAAAAAAAAACCAAAACAACAAACAAACAAAAACCAAAACAAAGCAGCATTCCACGATCTCGCTTCAAAGGGTTCAGAACTTTGACTCTCCGAAAGGAGCCCAGCACAAGAAGTCAGTTTGTGTGACAGACACAAGGACTTGTGTCAAAGGGAAAAAAAAAATAAACAACAACAACAACAAAAGGAAATGGAATTTTACCAAAGTACTGCAGAAGACCACTGCATACAGTATACCTGGTCCTGCTGTAAAACATCTTGTAAACAGTTCATAAAATCTTCATCTAAAAGTAAGGCATAAGGCACACCAGACATGTTAGGGGCACTAAGCAATACTGAAAGCAGTAGCGGTTTGAACCTTTTGACTCGGACAAGCACCTCGCGTGGAAAGGTACTTTGGTTTTACACTCGGAGAGGACTCGACCGCAACTCCACCCCAACTGCTTCGAGTTGCAGCGAGCTGCTCCCTCTGCTCCGTCAAACATTGAAAGGGACCTTCATCAACACTTGGTAAACACAAGTTAGCAATCCGTTCAGCAGCCAAACAGTCCATTTTACCCTGGCAAAGCAGGCGTATCCCACCCCACGATGGCTGTTGCACTGTCATCCTGTAGTGTCCGTTACCTACCAGATGCTAAAAGGAAACAAAAAATAATAATAAAAGGACCTCGATTCCTATTTCAAATTCCTGGTTTCTCGGTCAATGAGAAAGATGCAAATGAAGAGTTGTGGGAGGAACTGAATTGGTGTCGGTTTCTGAACCACCGAGTTGGGTTTCTAAGTGTCAAAGAACGACAAGCACAGAAACAAAAAGTGTTTTAAATGAAGAAATGCCAAGGGGAGGGGAAAAAAAAATTAAAAAAAAAAAAAAAAAGAAGGAAAAAACCCACAAACCAAAAAGCACAAGATTGTCCTTTTCAGAAACCTTTCCTGTATGCATTGCACCCATCAGACCGAAGTTAATTCCTACACTTTGACTTCAACATCACCTGAACTGCAAAGCACTGTAATGTTTTGTGATTGTTATAGTGTTAAATCCATGGTTGGAAACCACCTGGAAAAGAATCCAGATCAGGTCCAGCTAAATATTTTTTTTTCCATATAAATTTTTTTATAATTCATTTAAATGAAGTATCTTAATACGTAGAAGAATATCTGGAATTTTTTTTTCCCTCTATTTAGTACAAATTCTGCAATAATAAATCTGTAGTTGTCATTTATTAGTTGACTCCTAGGCATTAGGCATGGAAATTATGGTGTTCCTATGTTAGAACCTATCAATCCTAGTTCCTCTTACAGGCTCTACCACCACAAGACATTACAGAGTAACAAAGCTCACAACATACTTAAATAAAGTGTCTAGGTTTAATTTCCACTAAGTACTCAAAAAGGGTAAATTTGAGGGAGGAAATAGCTAAAAAAATTGCCCCAAATTGGGCTTTTCAAAATTAAAAAAAAAAAAAATAATTAAAAATAAATAGGCTTTAAACTGACTATTTCTGTATGATGACTGGAATTCCAATGATCTATCCAGGATAGATTAACAAAACTACACTTTTAAATGTAGCAAATTTTAAAATACTTAAATAACTTAAAGTGGGGATACTGAAGAAGTCCTTCGACCAGCTGATTGGAGGGGAGGGGGTTTTAAAAACACATAACACAAAATATGAGGATGGGAGACATGGAGGAAAGCATTCCTTGTTCTTAGTGTCAACTAAGCAATGTGTTATGGCAGTCTTCCTTATTGACATGACACAGTGTTGTGGAGATAAAATCAGAGGCAGCGAGAAAAAAAAACAAACGCCTTGGGTTGTCCATTCCTTCAGCTCCAAGTTCTCACTTGGCATCCAGGCGCAGCCAGTGCAAGCCCTGCCGGGTGTAACGCACCAGCTCGGTCATGATGCTGGAGTTAAAAATCAAGGGGCCCATCACTTTGTCCAGTTCAGCAAAGAATTCTAAAACAGCAACAGAAACACCAGTTAAAGCTGCCAGGGAAACATCAACCCCCCCCAGCCGGCAATCTTTCAGAGAGGAGTAATCAAGTGATTATGTCTAGACTAAGCATTATACAGAAGCGAGATGAGAAAGAAATTCCTTACAGTGAGGGTGGGGAGACACTAGAACAGGCTGCCCAGGGAGGTTGTGAATGCCTCCTCCCTGGAGGTGTTCAAGGTGTTGTACTCTATCAGTCACAGAACAGAGTCATGGGCTGGTTTGGAATGATGGCATTGAGTTACAAGGTGCAGTTTTGCATGAAGCCATACAAGATGTTAACACAGAATCCCAGACTGGTTTGGGTGGGAAGGGACCTTTCAAGGTCATCCAGGCCAACTCCACTGCAGTGAGCAGGGACAGCTGCAACTAGAGCAGGTTGCTCAGAGCACCAAACCACCTGGACCTGCAACAGTTCCAGGGATGCAGCACTTCTCTGGGCAACCTGTGCCAGGCTCTCACCATCCTCATTATCATTTCTCCATTCTCTCCAGCCCAAATCTCCCTCTTAATTCAAAGTCACAACTGCTGTCCTGTCACAACAGGCCCTGCTCAAAGGTGTGTCCCCAGCTTTCTGATCAACCCCTTTAAGCACTGAAAGGCCACCAGAAGGTCTCTCTGGAGCCTTCTCTTCTCCAGGCTGAATACCCCCAACTCTCTCAGCACAGCCTCCTAGCAGAGGGATATCATTGCAATCCAAGCCTCGACCATCCATCTTACTCTTCCCATTTACTTTTGAGAGGACCTGTCTCAGCAACTCTAAAATTCAAAGCCTCTGAGTGGACAACTTGTGCCAGTATTTCACCACCCTCACTACAAAGGGTTTCCTCCTCATGTCCCACCTAAGCCCACCCTGCTCTGGTTTCAAACCATTACCTTTCTGTTCTTTAGACAGCTGTTCAGCTTGGTCCCAAATTTCAGTGGCATAGAGGAAGTTGGACGTAACTTGGACGTAGCTGGCTGCCATCTGATGGATCCTCTGGGGGATCGTCACCGAAGACCCACTCCCTGAAGGGTTGGCTGCCCCAGAAGAGTAATTTCCTGAATTCCCTGGAGACAGCTTTGGAGAGACTGGAGATGGCATCCCAACAGGCTTGCTGCTTCCCCAAAGACAAAGAGCACACTGTTAAAGGCACACCTACTTATCTACACACACATAAGATATATCATGCTGCAAGGGGCCTTCTAACACCTCTCCTCCCACATCTCAGACTATGGGCTGCTGGAATACTCCCATTTTACACCTCAAGATTTGCCCTAGAGCAAACAAAATGAGGATGCTACAACTCTTAAATTTTAGCTCCACACCCAAAACCAACTCCCAAACCTTTTCACCTCCTAAATGCGTCCAGCTCTGTGGTACTCAGCACAGGAAGGATGAGAAGCTGATGAAGAGGGTCCAGGAGGGCCACATAAAATCTCAGAGGGCTTAAGCACCTCTTCTATGAAGACAGGCTGAGAGATCTTGGGTTGCTCAGCCTGGATATGGTTCTGCAGAGACCTTCCTATGGCCTTCAATTAAATTAAGAGGACCTTCAGGAAAGCTTGGGAGGACTGTTTACAAAGGGATGTGGCAACAGGGCAAGGGGCAAAGGGGCAATGGTTTTAAACTAGAGCAGGGTAGGTTTACACTGGATGTTAGACACCAGTTCTTTATCATGAGGGTGGTGGAATGCTGGAACAGGTTGCCCAGGGAGGTGGTGGCAGCCCCAGAGCTGGAGACATTGAAGGTCAGGCTTGACAGGGCTCTGAGCAACCTGAGGGATGTCCCTGCTGACTGCAGGAAGGTTGGTCTAGATGATTTTTGCAGGTCTCTCCCCACCCAGTGCACTGCACTCTATGATTCTAATTCAATAGAATCCTGAATTTGTTGTTTACCTAAATGGATCTTCAGAACAGCAATGAAAACATCCCAACTCCGTGGGAATTACTCTGACAGGACATTCCCCTTTCAGGTACCAGTAACATTGATGCACATCTGAAATGCCCTCCTGAAACTCAGAATAATCTAGCAAAGGGCCATTCTTTGGTTTTAAAGCAGTAAATAGCTATACAGCCCAGCACACAGCTGCCTTCTGAACTGCCAGCAACCATTGCTGGCTCATGATGAGCTTTTTGCCAGCTGGCACCCCCAAGTCCTTCTCCACCAGACTGCTCTCGAGCCACACCTCTTCCAGCAGGATTTGTGCTTGGGATTATTCCAACAGTTCTCCACCCTTAGAACAAGCTCTCCAAGACTTTCGAGAGCGAAAAGCTACTCTATGAGCACCCCAGGCATAGAGAACCAGGTAGATGGTGAGAAACAGAGGTAAGAGCATTCATCACTCACCTTCCCATGCCAGGTGATGGTGCTTGAGAATTGTTGAAGGAATTCTGTTCGGGGGGAAAAAGAAATTTGTCACCTGACTTGTTTATACTTCAACTAGTTAAGACTTTATCTGGTTACCTGACAGGTTATTTCACAACAAATTAATTGCTGTAGTTTTTGATTTAAACTATTACTAACATTCTGAATTATATGACAGTAAATTCAAGTCTGGGAAAATATCCTTTTCTTCCCTGATGTCTAACAGACAAATTATGAGATTGTTTTAGCAACACAAAGAAGGTGACTTGAGCACTCCTCTGTTCTAACCAATAGATTCCACTGCCTCTTATAAACACATTTGGTTTTTTTTCAGCCCACTAATAGGAAGAAATCTATTAGTACAGGCATTGAATGATTAAAGATGTCTCAGAATATCTGACATGTCAGACATGTGAGAAGCCTGTTTCCTCTCAGTATTGATAGCCGGAGCTTTCAGAGAAAGCCAGTGACTTCACTTACTCATCCCCAAGTGTTCCTTTGAAAATCTCAGCCTAGATTAAGGACTGAGTAACATCACAGAGGTGTTGGAAGTGGTTTTCTCATCTTCAGCATCTTGACTGAGATTCATTCAGAGGATCTGCCTCTTCATCTCCTTCCCCTGACAGCACTTTTAAATCAGTTGTACAGGAATTTATCTAAAACTCACTGGGGAAGGGAGGTGGTGAATAATTAAACATCAAACAGCCCACTGCAAACAGCAAAAATCCAGAAGGACCAATTTGGTTTTGAATAAGAAGCTGCTCTGGTGCCAGCTTTGGTGCAGGCTGAGTAGGGGCAGCCCATGTAATCCACCCCAGGACCCTGCATTCCTTTAAGTCTAAATGGTGATGTTTCAGCTTGATAGACCTGTAGCAAGAAAAATGTTTTTTTTAATTCTGCTTGAAGGCTACTGAATGGATTAAAAAGGACAGAAGTTAGATCAAATTATTAACAGAGACCTCTCATACTAGGATCAGTAGGGTTCTGACAGCCATGTTGCCCCTTTCCAGCTTTAAACTACTCAACTTCAACATATTCTCAGGGTCCAGTTCTAAAAAGGTCATCTTCCAAGGACACATGTAAACAGTCTGAACAGTGGATACATGAATTTTAAGTACTGTAAAGCTTGAAGTATTAAAACAATCGAGTTAAAGACATGCAATTACCTTCAGATGTTCAGTCAGAGTTTTAGAGTACTTCAATGCACTTTCCTTTTTCAGTTTGAAAAGCCTTAGGTATAGCAGAGACTGGCACCGCAGACTGACCAGAGACACAACAACAAAACATTTCCAGTTACAGGCAAGTTTAACACCAGGGAGTGAAGCTCAAAGGCACAGCAGCTCTGTTTTTAAAGCTCACTCTGCCAAGCCTCAAGTTGTAATCCTTAAGTATCTTAATTCTCAAGGGAATAGACCCAGCTCTGTATGCCTTAAGCTGAAACTATAAATTGCAGTGATCTTGCTGATAAACCAGCTCTGAGCTTAGGAGACAACACTAAGGTACTTCCTAGACAAGCATTTCATTTCTTTATTTGCTTATGTCAGGAGAGAGAGCCTAAAACATTCTGCCATGGCCTCTGGTCTCTCCTTTGGCTTCCACCTGATACCAACTGCTTCTGGTCTTCTGCTGATCTAGGAAGCTGGTGACAATTCTCTGATACCAGCTCAGATTTGACTTGGGTGAGTACATAAGAAAAATTCTTATCCTTTTGCTGTTACTCCCTTGCTTTTGATTGAAAGGACCTTAAAAATCATCCAGCTCCATCCTCCCAGCCATGGGCAGAAACACTTTCCACTAGACCAGGCTGCTCGAGGCCTCATCCAACCTGGCCTTTAACACCTCCAGGGAGGGGGCATCCACAATGTCTCTAGGCAACCTGTTCCAGTGTCTCACCACCCCCACTGTAAAGAACTTGGATGTGACTCTCATTAACATCCTCTCTGCCTCAGTTGTCAGAAATCAGCCACACAGCACTAATCCTTACCCATAGCCAAGTGGAAGGTGCATGTATTTAGAACACAGATTGCTCCTTGGCTATTAGAAAGAATTTCTTTCCTGCAAGGGTGATCAGACACTGGAACAGGCTACCCAGGGAGGTGGTAGAGTCAACATCCCAGGAGGTGTTAAAAAAAATTTATGGATGTGGCACCTTGGAACATGTTTTAATGGCCACGTTAGTGTTAGGTTGATAGTTGC
The DNA here is from genome assembly GCA_013396835.1 of Psilopogon haemacephalus. Lineage (NCBI taxonomy): Eukaryota > Metazoa > Chordata > Aves > Piciformes > Megalaimidae > Psilopogon > Psilopogon haemacephalus. The sequence goes on along the minus strand of VWZI01017594.1, from coordinate 422,457 downwards.
ACTGAATGATCTTAGGTCTTTTCTAAGCAAAACACTTGCAATCTATGATTTCCTGCAGCTCAAACATGTGAAACTCATGAGAGCAGAGTGTTAGGCTAAGAAGACACATACCAAAGCACTGCTAGCCTTTTATCTGCAGCCGTAGCATCTGGTGCCAAGTAATTCTTCAGTTTCATAGTGTATCTACAAATAAAGGCATCAAGTAAGCAACCAAATAAAGACCATCAGTTATCAATCACAGAACACTGATGTGCTTGGGATGACGAGTTTCAATTCTCTTCATCTCAGAAACCTGTTTCAGGCTCTAAACAAAATGCTCACTAGGTGGTAATTGGAATAATTGTGATTTGAGAGACTTCAAGAGGCTTAGCAGAAAGCATCTAAACCTTCAGGACAACACTTAAAGCCTCACAGAAACTGGAAGGAACTGGTAAGTGATTCAGTTTTACTGGAAAATAACGAAGAGATCTCATAAGTCGGTAGCAAACCTGATCTAGCAGCTCTGATTTCCAGAACTCTTCCCCACCCACCTGGCTTTTGTACAAGTTTTGAAGCACTCACTTGATTAATTCCACAGTTTCTGAATACATAGGGAACGGGGACTTGGATTCCTGAGCATTTTTCTCCAATGCATTCCCACACTCAATGAACGACACCACAGCATCTAGGTAGTACACAGCCTTCTCAAACCTGTCAGACTGAGGAGATGGGGAGGAAAAACAAACAACAGCTTCAGAACAAAAATCAGAGAGAAAAGGCAAGAAAACTCCAGCACAGAAGGGCAGCAAAAATGGTAAAAGCAGCCAACAACCCCCAGTATGACGTGCAAACACCAGTAAGGACTGAAGATTCACTCACCAAAGCATCTGCATTATGTTTTAACTTCTTTGCTTCCTGTAAATAATGATCGGCTGAGTAAGTCCTGCAGAAGAGGAGAGACATTCATAGACTTGGCTATAAGTTGCATTTCCTCTTATGACAGAAGTTTCTGAATGTTGTCAAATTTTGGGCTTTTTTTCTGTTTTTAATTAAAGTTACAGGAGCTACACTATGCTGAAACTGGTCAAGAAGTTGTCAATAACTACGGAAATAAAGCAAATAAATATACAGTAAGTTAAAAAGTAAAACAGTAAGGTGAATTTTAAAAAGTAGTAAATAGTTAAGCAGTATGATTAGCTGCAGTACGATTAACACCCAGCAGTGTTTAAAAACAGAACAACTCAGAGCTATTTAAGTCTCCTGCATGGTCCTTTTAAGCTCAGCAGGAATGCAGAGGGCAAGCTGCAGTTCCTTCTCAACGATCCTGCTGTCTGCCAAGGCAATAGAGAGAGTCACACAACACATGGCTGCAGGACAACACAGAGCACGATCTTGACTTAACATCTCCTGTGAAACAAAACCACAACTCTTCCTGGCAGGGAGCTGAATGAGATTTGCCTCCCACAAAGGGAAAGGAACCTTTTGCTGCTCTTACCTATCATCAAAAACGAGTTTTGCTCTTCTTGACTTCGAGCTTTCTGTAGATGGAGCAGACACCGGAGGGCAGCTGGATGAATTGTTCACAATCTTTTCCTGAAAGGAAAATTATTGCTAAGTAAGAAATTTAAAGAACAGCTAAACAGTTCCCTGCCTTCAAGAGAAGCATTTGCTGCACAAATTCCTTCCACAACTTCATGCACGGTATGTAGCAACATCAATTTTGCAGCTGCTTTAGCTGCCCTTCCCCACAGACAGTAACAGAGCTCCGTGAGGCTTTCAACTAACGCTGGCACAGAAGCAGGCAGAGGCTATAATCAAGCTCCTCACTCTAATACACCAGGAGATCTCCATTATAAGCTTTCCAAGTGCACCCAGGTCTGGGAACTCCCTCCCTGAATCTCCCATATCTGTGTTTCAAAGCTCTGTTTTTCCCTCTGGTAAAGAGATAGTGACTGCATTTAAGACTTCTCATTTCTCTCAACAATACACTCTGATGAATGTCTCTGCCTTGAAAATAACAATAATAATAATGGATTTTAGAAGGATAAACATCAACTTCAGGGGGAAAAGTTATCTGTCTTCACAACACATTGTCCTTGCTCCTCTGTTGGGCTCATGTTGCTGGTTGGACTTGATCTTCGAGGTCTTTTCCAACCAAAACCAGTTCTGAGATTCTATGATACCCTAAGGCTAAAGACTGGACACAAGAATATTTTGTGCATGGAAAGTGAATGGATTTTTAGTAGCTAAACACCATCAAATAACTCCCCAGCTTTGTCTGTGCTTTCTGCTCCCCAAAGGCCATCTTCCCCAGATGTATTTTATAACCTACATTTATCAGATTATCACTAGCCAGAAGGACCCTGGAGCTGCAAGGCACCAGCACTGCACTGTGCCATCTACCACTGTACCACAGAGACAAGAACAGAACATGCCATGCAGTGCAGGAGGAGCAGATTCTACTTTGAGAGGCGTGACTAAGCATATCTGAGGTAGAAAATGATAAACATCTCACAAATTAACAATTGGCCTGGAGACACTTCCATGATGACGAACAAAGAGAGGGCAGAGCCTCAGGCTGTAAGGTAAATTCACTGTCTACAGCTCCTGGAAGCATCTTACAGACACATACAAGCCTGCCAGGCTCCAAAAATTTGCTGGGATGGGCATCTGGATTCACAGAGCCCATCTCCCAGCTCAGATACTCATGCACTCCACCCTGATGACTAGGTTACTTTCTGTTGCTGCTAATGTCTATTTGCTGCTTTCCTCCTCAATTCTTTCCTGCACATTTTCAGCCTTTGCTTCTAAGCTTTTCAGAGACTGCAAATCCAGCCCCTGAGGTCTAACGGCTGCTCAAAGTCCCAACAGCTCACTGGAGGCTTTGGGGCTTTGCTGCAGCACTTGGAGACAGCTGCACACAGAGGCAAAACCCTTCCCAGTTAGACAGACTGTGCTCCACAACTGGCTGGACAACAGAATCTACTCTTTAAAGGCATTCAGTACACTCTCAGATGTCCTCACAGGCTTCTTTTCTTTCCAGCAAGGCACATTTACATCCCGACAAATTAGCACTGTAAAACTTAGTGGCCTAAGAGTGTTATTTTCCTCTAATTCTTCACACCTAAATATCTTCCTAACCCAAACCTTTTAAAAACCCCTTTCTTATAACCCTGTTTTCTTCACCCCAACCATTGTACATTGCCAGAATGGAGTTAATTGATCTTTCCATGATCCTACAACATCATAAAATGAAAACTATAGTTTCACATAGAATCAGTCAGGGTTGGAAGGGACCACAAGGATCATCTAGTTCCAACGCCCCTGCCATGCCCAGGGACACCCTACCCTAGATCAGGCTGCCCACAGCCTCATCCAGCCTGGCTGCAAACACCTCCAGGGATGTGGCCCCAATCACTCCCTGGGCAACCCATTCCAGGCTCTCGCCACTCTCATGCTGAACAACTTCCTCCTCACATCCAATCTCAATCTCCCCACCTCCAATTTTGCTCCATTCCCCTTAGTCCTCTCACTACCTGATAGCCTAAAAAGTCCCTCCCCAGCTTTTCTGTAGGCCCCCTTCAGATCCTGGAAGGCCACAATAAGGTCACCTGGGAGCCTCCTCTTCTCCAGCCTGCACAGCCCCAGCTCTTTCAGTCACCTCACAGCAGAGGTGCTGCAGCCCTCTGAGCATCGTCATAGCCCTTCTCTGGATACACTCCAGCATGTCCACATCCCTCTTGTAATAAGGGCTCCAGAACTGGATGCAGTACTCCAGGTGGGGTCTTACCAGGGCAGAGCAGAGGGGGAGAATCACCTCCCTCTACCTGCTGGCCACAGTTCTCCTGATGCAGCCCAGGCTCTGGTTGGCTTTCTGGGCTGCAAGTGCACACTGCTGGCTCATGTTGAGCTTCTTGTCAACCAGCACCCCCAGCATCCTAGCACTGAGCGTGGACCAAGTTCCTGCTCTCCTTAAAAATCAGGAGATGATCTATATTAATTTCTAATGAGACAAGAGCAACTTCACTGTTCCATTTATCACTGTGTAAACAGCTTTCTACTGATAGTTCTCATTAACAAATAAGCAGCACCAGAAAATGACTGAACACATCTCACTAATTAACAGAACAATTTGGTAGGAACAAGCATTAATACTCCACTCTTTCTCAAGTTGCTTTCCAATTTACAGACTTCTAGGGACTTAATCACTCTGAGATGAAACAATTCATACCCCAAAGTAATTACATTTAAACTTGAACTGCTAATTATTGTTTAGACCACACTGAGCACGTCAAACTGCCAAGCACAGAAGCAGGTTCAAGGTGTTTGGAGAAGCAGCCCATTACCTTAGTTTCCTTAGCACTGCTAGAACTCTTCCCCTCTGTCTTCTTCTGTTTAGAAGATGAGCTGCTTTTACTGCTACTCTCCTTGCTGGGGTTGCTGCTGGATTTTAAGGATGATGATTGACTGACTGTCCTCTTCCGGGAGCCATGTTCTTGTTTGGTGTCCTTCTGCAGGACTGGGGCAGCAGGAGAGGGCAGCAAATCCTTCTCTTTAACACCACTTGGCTTTGAAGACCTGGATAGAAGCAACACATTTAGGCTTGGGGTTTCTTTCCTTGGAAAAAAAAGCAAAACCTCACAAAAAACCACCACCAAAGGCAACTAGATAAAAATGCCTCCCCAAAACCCAACAGCACAAAACATTTTATTAAATATATTTTAAACTAAAAATTCACCCATTTCTTTTTTAACAACAAGCTTCTTGCTAGACCTAGAGAACCAGCTACGGAGGCAAAGAAAAGAGGTGAGAAGGTTTCTACCAAGCCAGATTGAATTCATTTTCATCGTTTTCTTTGTTCTGACCTGAAAACACAGCAGACAAGTTCTAACCATAAAACCACATCCCAACAACAGTGCTTAAGAAAACAGCCTCAACACTTACAACCTAAGAAACTGATGCCAGCGTCAGCGCCAGGCTGTCTGTTGCAGAGCAGTCAGCCTGACAGCTCAGAAAACAAACAGATGGGGCCAGATAAATTTTCTTCTGGAACCCAGGAAACTGGAAAGATTTCTCAGCAGTGCCTTTCAGTACACCTTTACTTTGGCTGCTGAGGGCCTCCCATAATAATTATCTTATAGTTTCATTTAATTAAGCTTCCTTTGGATAAGTGCACTGGTAATGCAGCAAAGATCAGAAAAAAAGAGAGTTAAAATAAAAGCATAAACCAAGCTGGAAATGCATCTGTTCATTCCACATCTGCTCCCTACCAAACACTGAGCCACTGTCTAACTCAGAATGGGCAAATAAGGTTTCTAGCACCTGATGTGCTGTAGCTTCTCACAGATGTGTAATCTGGCAATTGCTCACTCTAAAGAAATATTTTCCATGACATAATTCCACCAGTTTTCAGTGGCTCAATCTGAAAGAACAGAGTTTTAAAAGGTGGTGGAAAAAACTCCTTACTCCTTCCTGTGGTTTAATACAGACCAAGAAATAAGTCAAATAAAAACATAACAGCTAGTACAAAAAGCATGGAAAGTTACAACAATAAAGTAAGAGTATTAAGCCATGTTAATGGTTTGCTAATTGTGCATTGTTTTGCTTTTGTTGAGACTTACATTTTTCCTTAGCTAAACCTACTATGTAAATGAGGCTAACTCCATGGATCCAAATCTCAGAACTGCAAAATGCTATGGGGGAGGCACCTCTGGAGATCTCAATGCCATCAGCTTACCAGACAATGCCAGGTAAGTGATTTTAATACTTGCTAAAAGGATCATTTAAAAGCAGAGATTTTACAAGCTGACAAAGGTAGATGTACAGTTGGTTCCTGTACCAGAACCAAACTCCACTCTGTATCAGAGAAACACCAGGAAGGATACATTCCATAATAGCCCAACCCCTCATGTGAGGTGTTACTTCTGTTAAAGAAAACAATCAACCTTAGCCATTGGTTTCGGTTATGGAAATAAATTTCCACCAACTACTAGCAGAAACTCCGTAGTAAATCTCTCTGAAAGGGAAGAAACAATTAAATTCTACTCATTGACTGAGGAAACACTTTGCTGGGGGAGGGAGGTGAAGAGGGGAGAAGACAAGCACCCATTTTCTCCTTCATCAACCTGAGCCTTCAATGTGGAAAACACAGCCAAGATACTCACTCCCTACTGCTAGAAGTCTTGTGTCCTGATGGAGCTTTTTCTTCCAGTTTCGTTTTCTTGCTTTCACTGGCTCTGTTTTCATCCTCATTCTGAATAAAGCAAACAAGAAACACATCCAGGCAAAAGTCCACATTTACAGCTTCACTGACAGTGGTAGTTTCACATTAGAAGACTTCATTTAGCAGGTGTTTTGCAGTGCACAGAGTAAGATACATACAGAACAGAGAAATGTGCCCTAAAGCATCCTTCCCATATCAAATATTTGACCAGACCCTGACACTGGAACATAATAAATGACAAAGCCTGGCTTCTAAATTACCAACCTGTATAAAACAAGTAGAAACTGTTAATTTCAGCACAAATACATTAATCACCACAAAATACCAGTGCCAAGGGCTTCAGTGGCTTCATGTTTAAGCTGGAAAAGATCTTTTTAAGATCATCAGGTCCTATTATTAACCTAAGACTGCCAGGTCGTAATAACAGATAGGGAGACACATTCCATTTTGTAGAGCCTAACAGTGCTGTCTTATGAATCCCAGAAAAGGGCAAAAGTTTTGTGGTCTGTTAAAGTAAGCTCAGAGATGTTAAAAACTAGATTTTAATATAAATTTGAAGTCAGTGGATCTCAAAGGTAAATTTCTAAGCTGTCTTCAGCAAGCATCAACACAATGAATAAAATGGAAAACAGAGCTCCACAGAATGGCTTAGGTAGGATGGAATCTTACAGATCATCTGCTACAACCTCCCCTAGTCATGAGCAAGGACAACTCTCAACTGAACTTGGCTGCCTAGGTCTCATCTAACTTGGCCTTGAACACTCCCAGGGAGGAGGCATCCACAACCTTCCTGAGCAACCTGTACCTGAGTCCCACCACCCTTGTATTGAAGAACTTCTTCCTCAGATCCAGTCTAAACATGCTTTCCCTCAGTTTAAAACCATTCCCCTCTTGTCCTATTGCTAGACACCCCTATGACAAGTCTCTCATAACCAAAATTCAGAGCCACCCAAGTGGTGATGGTTGTGCACAGGGAAATCACCAACCCACGAGCTGGAGGGGTCAGGGAAAGGGTGAGGTTCCCTCTACTTGTCACAAAAAAAGGCTCAGGTATGCACCAGGGAAATCCAAGGATCCAAACCAACTACCAACCAGGCTATTTTGCAGCCTAATTTTAACTGGTCTTGCCAAATCTTGCTGCTTTATATGTAAAAGCATCTACAAATCTCTAATGCCATGGCTCCAAATGTCTACTGAAAGGTGTAACTGGTCCAAGAGACAGAAGGCAGAGGCATTGGAGCATCTGAATGTATTCCCATGAATAAAAGGAATCACAGAGTAATACCAGCAACAAATAATCAATCACTGCAGGGGGCAGAGTCACCCATTTTACAAAACACCCTTCTCAATTAATTTCCTTATCCAGAGAAAAGAGGAATCTTAGGAACAGTCCAGGAGAAACCTCTGCAGTTACATGCCAAGCCTCCTAGACACTAATGACCAAGTTTACTTGGCTTCCTCAGGAGGAAAAATGGCTTAACTGAAATCCTCCATCTCCTTTGGAGAGATAAAGGACTCTCTCAATGACCTGATATAATCCTTCGACTTGTCATGGTAACAAAGTCTTTCAGCTCTATCAAAATGAAATTTTCATGCTGAAATCTAGCACTTTTTGAAGCCCTGGAACCAGGGCTTCACAATCCTAACAACTTCATGGAAACCAGAAATGGATAAAAACTCCATGGAGCACTGAGTCCATCAGTCACAGGTTTGCTCTTTGTCTATGTTCTGACTTTCAGAGAATGGTCTTGATTGGAAAGGACATTGAAGATAATCCAGTTCCAATCCCCTGCCATGGGCAGGGACACCTTCCACTACTCCAGGTTGCTCAAGGCCTCATCCAGTCTGACCTTCAGCACCTCCAGGGAGGGGGCATCCACAACTTCCCTGGGCAACCTGTGCCAGTGTCTCACTACCCTCACTGTAAAGAGTTTCTAATATTCGTTCTAAATCTGCCATCTTCCTGGCCTGAAAATTACACCATCAACTACTTCATACCATTCCCCAAGAGTGTTACTTCTGTTCAGTTAACCCACTGCTTCCTGTCCATTTCACTGCCTCCAAGCATTCCTGCTTTTTATTTAGACTTGAAAAGATTAATTTTTAAAAAAATGTTTAAACATCATCATGGAGAGATCCATCTGCTCCCAGTAAAGCAGCCCCTCCGAGATGATGGTTCCTGCTGCTGCCATGCCCCAGGCCCCTTTCTGTCCCATCCCATATCCTGACAATCTGCAACTGCATGATTCACCAGTTTGAGGAGCTGATCCAGCTGAAAAATGCCTTTTTTTTTTCCCAGATGAATTTTCCATTGGATCAGCTGCCTGAGCTGGCCTGCAGTGCAACGGGGGCTGGTGCCAGATCAAGTGGAGACATGAAAGGACAGAAGTAGAGGTGGAGAGGCTCTAGCTACAGTGCTAACAATCCTACAGTTGCAACCTTCTCCTGTCTGCTCTTCAAGAAAATCCCAGCAGTCAGTACTGGAATACCAGAGGAATGCTCAGCATGATCTACACAAACCAGGTAGCCAAAGCTCTTCTAAACTGCTCAGGGTCACTGCCATGGGGTATGAGCTGGGCTGCTGGGCTACACATGTCACCAGTAGCAATTCACCAAGATTTACCTTTTTATCCCTCTACAAAGTGATTCATACAATGGGTTGGGTTGGAAGGGACCTTAAAGATCATCCAGTTCCAACCCCCTGCCATAGGCAGGGACACTTCCCACTACAGCAGGGTGCTCAAGGCCCCATCCAACCCAGCCTTGAACCCCTCCAGGAAGAGGGACATTCACAACCTCCCTGGGCAACCTGTTGCAGTGTGTCAGCAGCCTGTCTGTACAGAATTTCTTGCTAAGCCCCAGTGATCACCTGCTTGTGTTTCCTTTTGCCTTTTGTGGAACTTTTGTCAGTCGGCTGCTTCTGGGATTCTCTGGTGTGCTTCTCAGGCACGTTTTTCTTTTCCACTTTGGGTGCATCACCATCCTTGTAAGGCTTCCCTGGTATTCTTGATAAGAGGCTCAGGTCAATCTTCACAATAAGTGGGTACCTTTCATCAGGATCACTGAGTGGTGAAAGAAGCTCTTTCTCTTCCATAGGAGAGAACATTCTTTGCCGAAAAGAAAAGCCATCATCCTCCTCCATGGAAGATTTAACAGGAGTCCTATTGCTCTCAGAGTATTTAGGTGTTTGTGAAGAAGGAGGCAGGCTCTCGTTTTCATCTGAATCAGAGGATGAGGTATCTGTTTCTATGAATTCCCTGGATTTCTGGGCAGTTTTGCTTGAAGCCTTATACTTCTTTTTCTCCGTCGTAGGCCGAGGGGAAGATTTGGGCTCTTTCTTTATATTGGGTTTTCTGGAGCCTTTTGTGGCTGCCTTATGCCTGTTTGAGGGTATATTTGTTGCCATGTCTACTGGGGTTTCACTTTCTATTTTAAGACCTCCTCTAGGCTCTTCAACAGATGTCTTTTCTGCTTTCTTGGGCTGCTTTTTACCTACAGTCCTCCTCTGTGTTGAGCTGTCACTCTGGGCAGGTGATTTCTGCCTGCCACGGCTGTTCTCCGAGCCCTTCTGGGTGGGTTTGGAATCTCGCCCTGGTGTCGAAGAAATGGAATCCTTGGATCCACTTTGATCAGTGTATCCACTCCCTGTCCCCTGATCCCTCCCCTCTTTTTTGTAGCCTTGGGAAGATGGAATATTGCTGTCCACAGAAGAAGCTGGTGACACTTTATGCGAGTTCACTTTATTCAACCAGTTATCCAATTGCCACTTGTTTGTTGGTGGTGGCTCTGGCTAAAAACAAAAGTAAGGAACCATTGTTAGGTAAAGCATTTCCCATTTCTTCCCTCTTCTCCACGGCACAGCTGTGTGCAACGCAAGAATTACACCATAAAAGCAAAGACAAATAAGGAATGAAATGCAGGTTGATAAATACAAATAACTGCTCTCATTTTTCCTTCATCTGGAGCAGCTGATAGCAACAAGCCAGATTGGCTGCCACGGCCTCCCAGACTAAAAACCTGCAGTTTAAGGAACTGTGACCTTACCTAACTTCTGCTCTCCAGCAGACAACTGGTGGTAAAAATCACCTCTAATTCAAACATCAAAAACATGCTTATGTAGAAAACTGTTACATATCCAATTACAGGTATCTCAGCAGAATAATTATGCTGGAAAATGATCTCACACTAGTCAGGCTGTTGCTCTTCTTTAAAGCAGTTTGAGGATTTTTTTTTTTTTTTCTGTTTTTAAAACTCAGGATTAATGCCAAGCTAACGAAGAGAGCTCAAATGTGTCAAACCCTACCTCGGGGGATGCACTCTGTGATGGTTCATTAGCTTCACTATCACTGGAACTGCTTTCACTTTCAGAGTCAGATCCTGAACTGCTCTCAGACCCACTGTGGCTGCTCGAGTCATCCCTTGAATTATCTGCTCCTTCACTGTTATGCTGTGAAGGTTCAGAATTACTGAAAGCAAAAATGAGGGAAAAAAAAAAATAAACACACACAAGACACAAACAGCTCTGAGAAATCTTTTGATTAGCAAGAATAAAATGTCCTGTTTTAATTAACATTTACCACAAAACTCAACATAACTGAACAGAGCTTATCCTGGAAACAAGCAACAGGCTTCGTTTTTACCCCCTTCCCAACTCACAGGATATTCTCTATTTACAGAATCACAGAATTGATGTGATTGGAAAAGTTCTCTAAGGTAAGAGTCCAAGCCCACAATCACAGCATGGTGGGGGTTAGAACGGAGATCATGCAGTCAAACCCCCCTGCCAAAGCAGGAGCACCCACAACAGCTTGCCCAGGGTCACAATGACCAGGTGGGGTTGGAAGCTCTCCAGAGAAGGAGACTCCACAATCTCTCTGGGCAGCCTGCTCCAGGGCTCCAGCACACTCACACCAAACAAGTTTCTCCTTCTGTTCAGATGGAACCACCTGCATTTCAGTTTGTGCCTGTTGTCTCCTGTCCTGTCACCAGGCATCACTGAGAAGAGTCTGGCATCATCCTCTTGTCCCCCACCCTTCAGCTGTTGCTGAGCATCGAGCAGATCCCCTTAGGGACTGCTCTTCTCCAGGCTCAACAGCCCATCCTAATCACCTTTCTCTTTAGCAAAGACAGAAGGCAAAGACGGTTGAGCAATGAGGTCAAGTGCTGACTGAGCTAACATCAGCCCTGTCCTGGCTATGCTGCAATGCCCCAGGAATACCTACCTTCCAGGTGTGCTCCTTGGCACTGTCTTATCGCAGTCCTGCAATTAAGAAACAGAGCGTGAAGCTTCCAGAAGTTATTTAGGAGTGAATACACAATTAGGTTACAAAACGTCGATTTAGCCACGTCAATTTATTTTTTTTTTTTTACATATTGTAGCTTGAATAGCATCTTAATCCAGCACTCCAGCACTTCAAGTTGTCTGTATTTTGCATGTACAGAAAAAAAAGTTCTTTTCTCCAAGTTTTCACCAAAGATCTATCACCTCAGATTCTTAACTGTTCTAAGAATCTCTATTCCCACCCCTCACTAAAACCAGGTTTCCACATTTTTGAAGCAGATAATTCAACATTTTACACTGCCTGGAGCACCAAGAGCTAACCAGCTAGATGTTCAACACCCCCAGGGAGGAGGCATCCACAGCTTCCCTGGACAGCCTCTTCCAGAGTTCTACTATCCTTGTACTGAAGAATCTCTTCCTAAGATCCAGTTTAAACCTGCTCTCCCTCAGTTTAAAACCATTCCCTCTTGTCCTATTGCTAGACACCCTCACGAGAAGTCCCTCTCCAGCCTTCCCTTCAGGTATTGGAAGGAAGCTCTAAGGTCTACTTGAAGCCTTCTCTTCTCCAGGGTGAACAACCCCAGCTCCTTCAACATATCTGCATAGCAGAGGTGTTCCAGCCCTGGATTATCTTTGTGGCCCTCCTCTGGATTAGCTCCAACAGTTCTGTGTTCTTATGCTGGAGACACCAGAAATGGATGCAGATGTTCATACCATGTACTTTATAGCTAGAGAGGCAGAATGTGAAGGTTTTCCTTCTCACTGCCGTGCCATTATATACGTTTTTAAGTACACTACTGTCCTTTTTTATCGAGAAAGCCTGTTCAAAATAAGTAAACCAAGATCTGCCAGACAAAAGGACACTGTACAAACAGGGTTTACACTGAGGAACACCTGAGGTTTGCCTAAAACATTCCATTTGATATTTGTTTCTTAATCATAGAATCATTAGGGTTGGGAAAGACCTCTAAGATCACCAAGTCCAACCTTCTACTGAACACCTCCCCATGACCCCAAAGTGCCACTTCCAAGGATGATTACTCCACCATCAAACTGGGCAGCCTGCTTCAATGCCTGACAACTCTTGCAGGAACAACCTAAACCTTTCCTGGTGCAGTTTCCTCTCATTCTGTTGATAGTTACTTGGGAGAAGAGACCAACACAGCCTCACTCCAACCTTCTTTCAGGGAGTTGTAGAGGGCAATGAGGTCTCCCTTCATCCTTCTCTTTTCCAGACTGAATAACCCCAGTTCCCTCAGCTGCTCTTCACCAGCCCTGTTCTCCTGACCCTTCACAAACTTTGTTGCCCTTCTATGGACCCATTCCAGCCCCTTCACATCCTTCTTACACTGCAGCAACCCAAACTGGACATGCTAAATCCCCTCTGAAGCTGCCCAGTTTGCTGTGGGAACATTGAATGCTGCTCAAGTACAGAAGTGTTCTTCTGACAGTCGTTTGATGAACGTACCTGCTCTCCATCACTGTCTTCACTACTGCTAAGCTTTAAGTCATCTTTCAACATACTGTAAGTAAAAAGGGAGAAAGTGAGACAAGTTTTTCCATGTACTTTAATTACTTCCAAAGCATTCATCTCGATTTCAACATGCTATTGTTTATACAATGAAGCAGGCTGCGTGGGTGAGATCCACAAGATGCCATTCTAACATTTCATGGGGAAGAATGGTGAGCTAAGTCATTCTTTGGAGAAGAATAAGGATTCCAGTGCTTTGGCTGCTTAGCCCATTCTGTTCCATTCAGAAAGGAAATTTAATACAATTTATTAATGCAGGAGGGCTTAATTTCACAGAATCATAGAATGGCTTGGGTTGGAAAGGATCTCAAAGATCATCTAGTTCCAACCTTCATGCTATGGGCAGGGATCACCTTCCACTAGTCCAGGTTGCTCAAGGCTTCATCCAACCTGGCCTTGAACCCCTCCAGGAAGGAGGCATCCACAACCTCCCTGGGCAACCTGTCCCAGTGTCTCACCAGCCTTACTATGAAGTACATACTCTATATGTTAAACACAATGGCCTAGAATTCTGTTTTAAATACAATCCAGAGAGCTCACACTTGTGGCTGTTTTCTGTCTTGTGGCAACAGTGCAACTGATCTGAGCCATAATTACTTTATCATTATTCAAAGCCATACTTACTGATGACAGTCACACATATACACACTGATCCAAACACTGGAAACAGGCAAACACACTGAAAAGTAGGGTACAGGGCCTTTATGTTTACCAAAAAAGACCTTTGAGTATAAAAATAAAATATCTTACTCTGTCTGGTTCGATTCACATCTGGGGAAAGGAAAAGACAAAGGATTAGAAGTCTAACACTTGCATTAATGACTATTATACTAGTGCTTCATTTTGAGTTCAGCTGAAGAAGTTTTTTCTCCTGTCCAGATGGGACCTCCTGGGTTCCATTTCATGCCCATTGCCCCTTGTCCTGTCACTGGGCACCACCAACAAGAGTCTGGCCCCAGCCTCTTGCTCACCACAGGTCCTTTAGCTCTTGCTGAGTACTGAGCAGATCCCCTCTCAGACTCCTCCAGGCCTCTCAGCCTTTTCAGCCTCCACTGGACTCTCTCCAGTAGTTCCCTGTCTCTCCTGAACTGGGGAGCCCAGAACAGGACCCAGTACTGCAGCTATGGCCTCACTAGGACAGCATAGAAAGGAAAAAGAACCTCCCTCGACCTGCTGGTCACACTCTTCATCTACTCAAAATGTTAGGTCTGTGGGCATAACTGAGACATGTCTGTCTGTCTGAGGCACTGAGCAGAACAAACTTCACTAGATGGCAAGCAGAGTTCACCATCTCCTCCCACAGAAACCAGTCCCCCAGCCTATTTGTACAACTTCTACCAGCTGCTTCCAGCCAGCAGCTCTGCAGTGCACACATTTGATAAGTCCTGTCCCATCCTGCCCACTCTTATCTGCTGGCACCTTTCTGCTTCCCAAGCCAGTTACAAAGTCCAAACTCTTCACACCTATCTTCACAACTGACAAGAAAACAAGGGGACATGGAGGCAGCACAGAAAGGGGTTTTGTTACTCCCTTCAGAGTGCAGTATTCAGTTTAATGTCTCAGAAAATGGCTGCTTAAAAATGCTCTCCTCCTTGCCAGCCAAAGTGAAGAATGCTCCTCAGTCTGTGCAAGAACTGGCATGTTCTACTAATTGAAAAAGCTATTTTCCAAATCTCTTAAAATTAGACTTAAGAAACACTTTCTCAACAGCCACTTACGATTTGGACTGGTGACCATTGGATGTTTTTGATGATGGATTATATCGTTCTAGAAGAAGGAGGAAAAAAAAAATAGAAACACACAGTTAAAAGCTCAGCCAGCAAAGTAAGTTGCTCCAAAGCTGCCCCAAATATAGCCTTAGATAAAGCAGGAGTGGCTCAATAGCCAGGAGAAAGCAGCAGCTAGCTGATGCCAGGTATAGCTTCCTACAGACTGATATGTGAGTGGATGAGAGACAAAATACTGAAGACAGCAAATCATTTCATCCAGAAAATGTAGAAAGTTATTGAGATTGTTGCTGTCTAAACCAAGAGACACTTGATTTGATAGTTATGGTGAGAACAATTGTCTTGCTCCTGTTAAAATTAATCTATTGCCTTCTACGTGCAGGATATGGGATATAGATCAGTCTGACAAGATCTGACTTGTTTCAGCTTTTTGGAGGTTGAGCAATCTTTACATCCAGAAATCAAACTTGGAAACCAATTCTTACAATATTAATACCCACTGAAGGAATCTGCTTTCCAGTCTGGGAGGAGCTCTTCCCTTGCCCTTAATTCTGGCACATTGCTAAGTGTAACTCAACAGAACCACAAGAGAGACTGTTAAAAGCTACCCAGAAAACCCAGCAGATGCTAAAACTGGTTCTGGGTTTGACTCACCTTCTCTCTCCAGTTACACACCCAACGATCAGCTGCTCCTATAACATCAGCCTATGGTTTGCATTATGGAATTAAGTTTTAATTTGTTTCCTTAATCCCCCACTGTATCAGGTGTTTAGATTAAGCTTCTTGTGAATATCTAAGAATAAACCATTCTTCTCTTACTATTTAATCTGTTTAATTACTTCAACAGGGAGTGTAAAGTGTTTTGGAAGGTAACAGCATGAATCTAATTCAATTTATCTGCTGTGTTACCCGGGTTAAACTACTGATGGCAGTAATATTCAAAATGATACAGTCAAAGAGAAATAAAAGCTGCCTTTGTCCATGATCTGAAAGTGCTTCTGGGACAGGAAATTCAAGGCTATTTGTCAGAATATTAGCAGGTGAGCTCTTGACCAGTTCTCTCTTGTGATTTTAAAATGACAAAGTGAAAAGTAGCACTGAAACATAAACAGCAACACTATTTTGGTTTCTAATGTGTTCCCAAGTAGGGGGTTGGGTTTTTTAAAGGGGGTTTTGTTTTACTACTCAATTAGCTCAGCAAAGGAAGGTTGTTTTTTTTTTCAACAACTGGAAAATGTGAGAAAACAAAAATGCCTTTTTTTTTTTTTTCCTGGAAGATAGTAACAGCCTTACCAGACAGTTAACCCTTCTCTTAACAGACAACTCCATCTTAAAAATACATTTATTCCTTTCCTAGAAGGTAGTATCAGCCTTAACAGACTGTTAGCAGTTGTCTTAACAGACATCTTGGTCTGAACATTCTGGATCTCAGAAAGAGAAGAAGGGGAAAAAAAAAAAAAAAAAAGTACATTTTTAAGGGTTAAAACTCTTAACTTAGACTCCTATCCTATGACCAGTCTGGAAAACCTCACTCTCTAAAAAGCAAAACATCTTCAGAGATACTAAGAATATCAAATCACAGCAAAAAACATTAAACATATTCCAGGAAGTTTAAGATACTTACTCTGTTCTCCAGTGCCAAAACTGGACTGTTGAGATTCCTAGGGGAATAAAAGATCACAGAGGGTTTGTTCACTAGGAACCTTAACATACCCAAAGCTATGCTTTATGCAAGATATTATTTTTCCTTAAAAGATTCATAGATTCATAGAATGGTTTGGGTCGGAAAGGACCTTCAAACAGTTCCAACCCCCCCTGACATGGGCAGGGAACACCTTCCACTAGGCCTCATCCAAGCCAGCCTTGAACAACTCCAGAGAGGGAGCATCCACGACCTCCCTGAATGGTACCCAACCTCTAAAATGAAAACAAAAGGCTACAAAAGTCCCCAGCAACAGTGATTCTTTATCGAGGCCCCAGCTCCCCCCACCAGCCATAACAGGAGAGTCAGCATGGGGAAGGAGATGTCCCAGCTCAGCTCAGCAATTCCACTTGCTTGGCTTCAAGAAGGGTCCATGTCTAATTGTACTATGTGACAGCAGAAACTCCACAGTCCCTACACAACCTCCCTAAATCCCATCTTTGTGGACATTCAGCACAGAGAGGAATCTTTTAGTGTGTTTTTCTTTACCGCACTTAGACACAGCAAAAAAGCTTTGCTACTGGTTTTATGGATCTGCAGTCAAATTTTTCCCTTTTCAGACATGTGCAGCATGGTGGTGGACAAGAAAAGTATTTTAAACAACTTATCAACAATAAAAACCTCCCAGCTACAAAGGAGCCCAAGAGATAATGAAATTTAGGGTCCAAGCAGCTTTGCCCACTCTGACCAAACCCCTTCTCTCAGCAGCTCCACGGAAGTCCCAGGTACACAGAGCTGGGCACTGCTGGCCAAGACATCATTCCTTCCCCTGAAGGGCAGATTTTTGTGAAATCAAACAATTCACTTGTACAAAAACCAATGCAACCCAAAATGTAACTTCCTTTGATAGATAATGAACCTGCTGCCTAGAAATCTAGGCATGAAAAGGGAAACCTTCTAAATTTTAGCACTTGTCATGATCTTCAATATTCCCATTCCAGAAAACCCAGTTCTGACTCCCAAGATACAATAGATTATAACTTACTTTTTAATTTTTTTTTTTTTTAAACCTGAAATACTGTTTCAAACAAATATGCAGAGGCTACCAAGTTACTGAAAATCTCCTTTGGGGTCAGAGTGCCATTTTAAATAGGACCTTCCTGATCTCATTTTTAAAATGAGGACAAATGTTGGCCCCATAAATAAGAACTGAAAATATTTGACTCAATTCACAGAGTTACACACACACACTCACACATTTCACTTAAATGTCTTGGCAATAACAAACCAGAATTACAGGCATAGATTCATAGGATGGTTTAGGTTGGAAGGGACCTTAAAGATAATCTAGTTCCAACCCATACACCAAGGGCAAGGACACCCTCCACACTGTGCAAGGCCTCCTCCAGGCTGGCCTTCAACACCTCCAGGGAGAGGGCATCCACAACCTCCCTGGGCAACCCATTCTGGTGTCTCAGCACCCTCATACTGAGAAGAATTTCTAATATTCAGTCCAAATCTTCCCACTCCAAGCTTCAACAGTGAATTTCAGGTCCTGTTGTGAACTACAACAGCTTCCCAGGCAGCCCAGTCAGAAAATCTACAAAATGTAATGTTTCATGCACACAAAAGCTTCACACAGCAAAGCACATTTAGGTATTTCTAACTCCGTTTATTTCCAAAGTTAAAGTAGCTGCAGTAATGCAGTGAATGAGAATCTGTGACAGAGAACTTGACAGAGAACTTTCCTTGTAAGGCATTTCAAATGCCTCTGTAATCTTTACTGTTGGAAAGAAAGGCAGGAACAATAAAAATAAAAATTAACCACTGTTTAAAGTGCAAAGTGAAGATGAAGGTGGAGAGAAGCTTTGTGACCTCAACAGAAAGCAACAGCTACATTTCAAAATGCTTCTTTCAAAACACAAACTGATTCCCATCTTTTGCAGAGATAGGAGGAGTGAAGAAGTGATCCTCTGATTGCCTTTTTGCACTGTCAGCTTAGGTTGACAAACTAACGTCAAAAAAGAAGTGAAGACCACAAGATAATCAAACACCACATCTACAGGGCAGTGTGCTGGGCTGAGCAGAAGATCACAGAATGACTTAAGTTGCAAGAGACCTCAGAGACTGCCTACTCCAACCTCCCTGCCATGGGCAGCGATGCTTCCCAACTAGACTCAGCTGCTCAAGGCCTCATCCAGCCTGGCCTTCAACATCCCCAGGGAGGAGGCAGCCACAACATTCTTGGATCATCTATTTCAGAGTCCCACCACTCTTGTCCTGAAGAACTTCTTCCTAAGATCCAGTCTAGACCTACTCTTCCTCAGCTTAAAACCATTCCCCCTTGCCCTGTCCCTAAATACCCTTATGAAAAGTCCCTCTCCAGCTTTCCTGCAGGTTCCCTTCAGGTACTGGAAGCAACTTATATGATTCCCTCAGAGTCTTTTCTTCTCCAGAAGAGATGGGAAGGAGCTGGCACTGCTGCTGCCAGCACACATATCAAAATCCTGCAGAAAGCACCTGCCCAACTGCTCACTTCAGGCAACTTCCTACTCCCAAGGCACAGAGCAGTCTTTCAGCTCACTGCACTTTACGAGGTGTTAGGTTTAAATGTGCAACTTTTTCCAGCTCTCTTGCAGCCCATTTGGCCTTCTAAAACAAAGTTCTTTGAGAAACTCAGGAGACAAAAAAAAAAAAAAATCAAGATTTTCAGCTCCAAAGTTATTCACAGCAGTAAGTTCTGAAGGTCTTCTTCAGAAAATAAATTAAAAACAACTTAAAGGAAGGAAATTCTTTAACCAAAGTAGGATAGATGGCTTAGGTTAGGTAGTGAAGACACTCAAATAGGAAACAAAACAGCAGCTTGTACTCAAATACAAAACTCTGAAGAGAAGAACACTCTCAGCAGGACAAAACAGCATCAGGCATCTGCCCTCAGCTGCAAGCTCCCAGCTTGGCTGTAGGTAGACTCACCAACTAGGGTAAGTGGAACCCATCTCCATTTCAGGTTTGAAATCTTCAGTCAGATCTCCTTTGTATTCCTCAGAAAAATATGTTGCTGCCTTACAGGACACAAAGGGATCTGTGTGCTGCTCTTCTTCACAGGGTAGATACAGAACAAAGCTGGAGACACAAGCCACCTCCCTCAGTGATACCTCCAGGTCACTGCCCAGGTACTAAACTGTCCATGCTCTGAGACTACTTTGAAACAGAAAGCTTCCACCCTCTAAGGAGCAGCTGAGATTTCCTATGTTTTACAAACATACCAGTACTTTTGGAGCTTCTGAATGTCAGCCAAGAACTTGAACTTCCAAAGTTACACAGGATGAAATCTTAGAGTGTTAGGTCACTGGATAACATTCTTCATCAGGACTCAGGAATCCACATTTTTTACATAGCATGCCTAAGACTTTCCCTGACCTACTTTCATGCAGTTTTATAATCTCATTCAAAGACTTTCTGATAATTATTAGCTATATTTATAGCAAATTCAGAAAGACCCTGGCCAGGAGTCTGGATTTCTTCAAGCTACTCTATCTGCACACAGGGAAAGTCATCTTATCCCAACAGTCTTATAAACAAAAATCAACTGGTCCACCACAGGCAGCTTAATTTTATGTGCTCAGCCAAAAACATACCAAAACTTCTGCAGGCTGCAGGAATGCTGTGAAACGCTTCAGCATACTACTCAGAAATAAATGGAGCAGAGCTCTAAAGAGAAAGAGCTTTCCTCAACCAGCACTCAAAGTAAACCACTGTTTTGTTTTGTTTTCTGAATCCTGCTCTGGGTCCAGACTGCACAAGCCTATGGCCCACTAACTCACTGGAATTCTGCAAAGATGCTGCTGCCAAGAATGACAGAGGGGAGAAGGCAGAGGAAATTATAGGCTTTGGATGTGGAGAGAGAATCTGACAGAGTTCCATGGCTGAGATGTGCAGCCACAAAATAAATTAAAAAAAAGAAAAAAAAAAAA